>JARHVA010002548.1:0-140000 GCA_037957365.1 Torreya grandis | reverse complement strand
ACTTCTCCTTTTGCAATATTTTGCAATGTGACCCAAATGATTGCAAGTATAAAATTATTTATGAGATGGATTAAAAAAATCATGGAATTGGGATGAATTGATGGTATTCTCACCTTGTTTTTCATGTTATCATCATTATTTACTTTATTCAATTTCTCTTTCTTAACCTTTCTCATTTTGACCACTAGTTTTTCATGATAAACCTTCAAAGATCCTAGCTCGATTTTTAATTGATCACACTCGGCCTTCTTTGACATTAAAATTGAATTTTAAGACTCTAAATAATTATTAAGATCATTAATAGTCATCTTATCTTATTTTACTATTTCCATCATTATCTCAAACTTGGTTTGAAGATGACTCACCTTTCCTTCACATTCCATAGAGGACTTGACCTTGATGATCTTTTCATATTCATTTTCCTTGAAGTTAGATTTAATCCACCTTATCTCAAAAGAAATAATCTAATATTTAAGAAATTTTAACATCTATATCAATTCCTTATTATCTTTCCTTATTTTCTTATCCATTTTGTGCTTTAAGGACCACCATATAACATTCAAGCCTTCTTAAAAGACCTACTTTGATACCAATTATTGGAAGCACAATCACTGAGAAGGGGGGGTGAATTAGTGATGAAATAAAATAAAATAAAATTATAATTATTCAAACTCTTAACCATTCAAAATAAACATTCATGAAGTATATAAACCATTCATTATAATGAACAAATAAATAATGTAAGATCAAAAGCACATAACACATGAATTATGTAGGAAACCCTCATAAGGGAGAAAACCCACTTGAAAAAATATTTGGATACTTTCCTATAAATATATTAATTTAATTTATATGATTGAAAACTGATCAAGGATCACCAACCCTCAATTTAGTCAAACACCAACTTGACCTTTAGGTAGCACCAACTAGCAAGGAGGCTACAACCCCTTGGATAATCAAGCACCAACTCAATCACCTTAAAATGTATTTCCACATATGATATATTTTATTACACACATAATTATTGTATTATATTTTTATAACACCTATGAACCTAACTTTATAAATCATACAATTAATGGTAGTTCATACAAACACAAACCTACTTCTTACATAGGCATACAACAACTCTTTCTCTTCTACACTCCTCATACACATGCTCATAAAATTTAGGCCATTCCTCCTTCACACTATGATATTATTATATGTAAATACATTATTAAAACATGATAAATATCAATCATAAACAACCTATGCATTAATATTTCAACATATAATCAATTCACTTCTTCACTCTAGGTCATCTAGACAAACGAGGCCTAATTATGCCTTAAATCAATACACAAACTTACTGATTACCTTTAGAACCATTTTTTGATCTTAATAACATGTTAAAAATTCTATGATTATGCTTATAATTCCATCACATAATTATTAAAACCCTCATACCATTCTCTTCTCTCTCTAATTATCTAACTATCCATATTAGGCCAACTAAGCAAAATAGTACTAATAGACTTGAAACAAATCTTCTTACTTGCTCATGACCTACAATAAATAATGTTATACCCTAGTCAAATATTCAAAATAATTTTGTGATGGTTTTAATATCCTCTTACCCATTTGAAAATTCATATATAATTCATTTCACACACTAAATTATCCAACTAAAATAATGAGACCAAAATGGCCTTCTACATATGCATTATTCTTTCTACAATCAATCTTGGTCGGCCACAACACTTTATGTTTCACTAAAATTATGTCTATTTCAAGTCTAAAGAAAAATAGAGAATAAGGACAGAGATAAGTGATTATAATGAATCCATATTAGTTTACGCACCATATCTAGATGTTGTGAGTACTCCTCTTTGGCTGGGGAGAACTACCTGCAAGTAACAAAGCACTACCACAAAAATATTTGTTAGTAGATATATGAGTGGGCTGCCAAGCTATGCACTTGTTACAAGAAGTTTAAAACTTCCTTAGAGATGATAGTCCAATTTTGAGAAACAAAAGAGTAATAAATAATAAAGAGAGATGAAAAGGGAGAGTAAAATAGATTATGTTACCATTATTCATAACCTGAGTGCAACAGAGAGGAATAGAGTGTAGGTGGTATATTCAGTTTATATTTTAAAAGTCATTTGGGAAATTTTTAGAAAGGTTATTAAAAATACATAGTTACCAATGTCAATTAGGCTACTGAGCTCAGTGATAAAGTGTGATTGATATCAGTTGGGTGACTAATGTTGGTAGGGGAAATAATTTCCTAGGAGCTTATAGAAGGCTTTTCTAGGTCTGGGAAATGGTTTTGGCTAGGTCTATAAGGTTGGGGAGAGTTGTGAGAGAGAGAGAGAATATTGTTTGGATGGATTTAGTCTGAGGTTTGGTGTGTTAGAACCAGGGAAAATAAGCAGTGAAGATTTATAACTCCTTCATGAGGGTTTGGTCAAGAATGTGTAAAATAATAAATAATAGATATAAAGTGACTATAAAGCAACTACTTAAAGACTTATAGAATAAGTGATGTACTTATCTGAAGAGGTGATTAAATGATAAGTTTTAAATGGATGGATCCTATAAGGCTTACTGAACCAATGCCTTGAAAAGAGAAAACAAGCATGTGTTGATGGTTCTCAAGAGCTTGGTTCCTGATCTAGATTGACTTCTACAAGGTTACAATAAGCCAAGATATAGAAATTTGGATGCCAAAAGCTTGTATGCAAATAAAAATGAGTTTTCTTGATTTTTTCTGACTTGAACATTAGTTTGGAGTTTGGATTAAGTAACTGACATTGGCAATCTTGTCAACATCAGTCATGGATTGATTGATGTTGATGGCATGAGAATAGGTAAAATGATTATTTTTAGCTTATTTTCTATTCTTTTTTGTGCCAAGTGTGGTATCCATTAGGAAACTATAGAAATGGGAGGTTAAGAAGGATGTATTTAGTTAGGAAATTATTTTTAGGGTGAGAACAAGTCATGGGTAGTTAGGATAAAGAGACTAAGTCTTGAGCTGACTCAGAGGGTAAGAATTAGTCTTACGATGAGGTGGCTAGGTAAGGTAGCATAAGTGGTTTTTAATTAGCTTAATTAAATATTTTAAATTAATTAAATGTATGATGGGTAAAATCATGGGTTAGGGAGGCTAATTATTATTATTGAAAAGGGGATAAAGGGGGGTTTCCACACAGGGAGCTATGCACATGTGTGATCTAATTTTGGTGTCTACATTTTCCTTTTTTTGTCTTGTAATTTTCACTAAAAATTTGCAAGACAAAAATAAGAGTTTAGATGATCTAGGTATTGGATGAGGTATCCCCCCTCAAAATGGGAATAAATAGGGGAGAAACTAGAATCAGGTACCAATTTGATAAGAAGTGAATTGGGTGAGTGGAGGAGAACATGGTATCACTGCTTGCATGTATAATACTATGAACTATAGTTGACAAAATCAATAATAGGTAAGGTGGAGGAGGATTTGTATAGAAATAACTAAATCATAGCTTGTAAGTGATAGCTTATAAGTTAAAATAATCAAATTTGTATCTTCAATGGTACACATTGTCAAGTATCTAAGGCAGGAAGTGCCCCTAAGAAAAACAAAAGGTTACAAGTGACATGATGAGCTTGCCCACTATCCAAAACACCTAATATACATGTGTGTACAATAGCCAACTATAGCAAGATAACATAAGTAGTTAATATAAACAATGCAAGGTTGGTTTAAAAGGGTCAATGATCAAGGAGATATTCATGATCTCCAGTCAAAGTCATCATGGGTGGATATTTAAGTGATCTCCAAGGGTGGTTGTCATGGTTGCGGAGATATATGTGATCTCCAAGTTGGTTTCCATGGTTAGGGAGATATACGTGATCTCCAAATTACCCTAGACTAAGGGTAGAGTCTAAAAGATTATGGTTGTTGGTGGAAAATATAATATAAGGGTGCTAATTTAGATGGCTTAGGTCAAGGATTTTGTCATCGACGAGTGACCAAACTTGACAAAAAGTGGTTTTATGGCCCACTAGAACTCATTTGAAACATTCTATTGGAGAGGAAAAGATCTCTAAGTGTTGGTGAGATGATAGAGCTAGGAGGGGACCTAGCTAGAGGCATGCCACCACAAGTGCTAGCTATTCCAACTCAAAAGAGATAGAGAGATGAGGTAACATCCCCTTCGATTTAATTTTGAATTTAAGTTTGTTAGTTTGTTGTTTTAGGATAATTTTGAAGTTGGGGGAAAAAATGCTATTAGAGGGGTAAGAAATGAGGTGAGGGTAGGTTGAGATGAAGTTGAGAGGGGTTTAAGGGTAGTTTTTAGGTTAAAATTTAAAGTTGGGAGATAGGTTGTTTGGCCCTAGGGCCGAACCAATCACCGACATTGATGAGGTCCACTGATATTAACAGACATAGTGGCAATATTGGTAGGGGTCTACCAATGTCAATCGGCACAAAGCATTGACATCAGCATACAAAACTAACATCAATGACTTTGAAGATCCCTAATTGAAGTAGTTAATAAACCTAATAGCTAAGCTAGCCTTAGAAGACCTTGTGTGGACTGAGTGCTACCTATATAGCCTAGTTGAGGGCCTCAGACCAATGTAGTTCTCCTAATGCATAGGGAAAAAATTATAAGGTATAGTTAAAAGTGTTAGGGTAAATGGTTAAGAAAGGATAGGTTGAAATAGGTTAGGGGACCTAAGGGTTAAAATATAGCTCATAGGGTCAAAGGTTAAGGATATAAGTTGTGGGGCCTAGATTTGTGATCGGTAGTTGGGCCTAGCATGGAGAGAGAAGTAGTGAAGCCTAGGGTGGAGATGGGAGAGTAGGTTAGATAGTTAGATGGGTATATGGCCAAACTAACCTTAGAATACCTCATGTCGACTGAGTGATACCTAAATATCTTGATTAAGGGCCTAAAACCAATGTAGTTCTCTTAGAGAGAAAGGAAAATGGTGGTGGTAGGTTATATTAGAAAGTATGTAACTTGAGGTGTGTGTATGGATGTAGTCTAGGAAAGATTTGATATTATGGGATCACCTACCTATGCTACTAATGTAGATGAGGAGGGATGTCACCCTAGATGAGTGGGAGTGCATGGCATCTATATGTTTGTAAGGAATGTGATATAATTTGTAGAGTTACATAGGATGTGAGTTTGACGATATCATTGATCAAAAGGTGGGATCACACCACCAACACCTTCCATTTGCTAATCAAAGAGTTGATAGTGACCCAAGAGGATGTGTATAAGATTTTATGGTTACCACTTTAGGGTGAGGAGATATTCTCATGTTCAAGAGAGGAACATGATATTTACATGGTGACATTATTTGGAGAGTATTAATGAGTTGACCTATCACTTAGTGAGATTTGTCTATGAGCCAATGTACATTATTGATGAGGATTCGCATCAATTGAGCATCCTGATGATGATAGGGATTACAGTGTATGCACTACTAGATGTAAATGATGGGAGATTTACTATTGTATTGACAAGTGTTCTAGTATAGATGGTTGAGTAGTGGACTGTATTCACAGGGGACCAACTTTTTTGGCACAATTATACAAAGAGCTATGGGGATTGAGATTGTAATGATGATATAGTTTGTGTTAGGAATTTACTCCATTATTGGGCATACAAGCATATCATGGTGACATGACCATTGGGGTTACCTACCATGATTGTATCTAATTTTAGGGTTGGTTTTAGACGATGGAGAGATGGTATGGCCCAGACTTGAGTAGATGGCATAGTGTGAGATATTGATCATTATAGGTGCATGATATAGGAATTAATCCCTACAAATATTGTGTGGAGACCTTACTTGAAATACCCTACATTTAGAGGATAGGCAAAGCAACTTGCTGGCTTATAGAGCATATTATGGGTTAGAGGGAGACAATTCGGTGAGCTAGAGATGATACTTGTGGCATGGGTCAGGAGATAGTTTGGATTATTATAATATTTACCTCTTACCTTCTATTAATATAGGAGGGATGATATAGAGGCACCCTTACCCTTTCCCCAAGAGATAGAAAGGCCAAATTTTGAGGAGCTACCAGTAGGGTCAAGTGTAGTAGATCCTAGATGCATATCAATGTATATTGCATGGTGGATAGGTTTATATCTTATAGTTAAGGTTAGGAGGCCACCACCAAATTTATAGGGAGTGATGAGAGAGACATATAACTATACAAGCTTGGGATGTAGTGATATAGGCATAATATGTAGCAGTATAGGATCAAGATGTGGTAGTTTAAGCTTGAGATGTAACTCAAACATAGGTATTGGTTTTATAAGGATAGGTGGTGATATTATAGAGCTAGGTTGGGGTATTATAGGGCTAGGTCAGGGTGTTACAAGATTAGGTTACTACACTAACAATAAAGAGGGATAGTCTGAGAGCAGAAGGTTAGGCTACTCCTACACCACAAGGACTAGTAAAGATTAAGCCTTCAGTAGGTGTGATGGGGCCACTATAGACTATATCTTTAATGAGGTATAACACTACCCTTGATGATATTTATTATTATGAGAGGGCCATCAAGGAGTTCCCACAAATTTAGAGGCAGTTTGAGTTTAGAGAGTAGGAGAGATCAGTGATATGTGCTACAAATTCTAGCTCACACAGATGTAGATAGGTGGAGAGTGGTGATGACACTGCTTCTTCATGACCATGTGTATAGCCTCAAGGACTTTGAGTGCTAGATTTTGTTATTGTTATATATGTTGTATGCACACCAGCCTATGAGCTGAAGATGAAAGATGTATATTTTGAGGGAGAGATGATATTATTATGATTTATTGATGTACATTCATGTTGAGCATATATATATATATATATATATATATATATATATATATATATATATATATATATATGAGATGTGTTATTATGATTTTGAGATGTGTTTATTGTGATAGTGATGATGATGTTGATGTAGATGGTTATTCAATGTTATGTTAATGTTGAGCATGTTAGTTGAGCTAGACTAGCATTTCCCATATGTGTGATGGTATATGCATAATTGATTTGTTAACTTCATCTTAGCATTTTTCCATATTTGTGATGGTGTATGCTTAAACTAGATAGGTTGTTTATGTTATTGTTTGTATGAAGTTTTCATCTCAGCAGAGAGATCGACATGTGATTTGAATGGGAAATAAAGAGGAAGAATGCTCATGGACTGGAAAATACCATAATCATAGCATAAATAGGCTTAGGAATATGAGCCTCTTTCATTCTTTGCATCATTTGATCATTTTGTTTGTTAGATAAGTGTCATGTTCACCTTTTGTTAAGTGAGTTTAAATTCCTTTGAAAGAGTATGAGGGGAAAAGGGTAAAATGAGTGAAAGTGTTTGGATAGCGTAACCTTTGAAGTGGGGATGATATAGCCCTACCATGGGTGACTCAAGAGCTACTATAGGCAAGTCCATGACTTAAAGATTTTTTTTGTGTGTAAGTTGATCAATGCGGGAAGCCTACAATGGGATTTTTTTTGTGTTGAGGTTGTATGAAGTTGATCAATATGAGATTTTTTTTTTAAATTTCCTTTTGATAATAAATCTTGGCCTAATCATCCTTCAAGGGAGTGGTTTAAGTGTTTGTTTTTGAGTTTAAATAGATGTCCTTCAAGGGAGTAGTCTATCGATAGTATCAAAGAGAAGTTACGTGGATTTCTTTCAAGGGAGAAGTATACATTGAGAATCATGACCTGAGAGATTATAACTTGTCTACATATCCCATTTTTTTTAACTTTTAGTCATGGGCAATACTATAGAGTCTTAGGACTTTTCCACTTTGATGGAAAAACCATATCACTTCATAAGTTAACTAAGTGTGTAGGGTTAAGGGTTAAGAAGAATGGAGATGAATATAATAGGGGTGCTCAAGGGACAAGCTCAAGTTAAATATGAAGTGAAGCGTTACTTAGTTAAAAAAAGAATGGTCATAGGTGTAAGGTATTTAAAGGCTCAAGTTATGGATTTCCTTTGAGAGAAGACAAGTAATAAGTTCCTAAGCCATACTTGTGATTTATGATGTAGGGTCCAAGCCAATTAGGAGCAAACTTACCCCATTTGCTTTTCTCCATGTTTCTCACATGTTGATTTTCTTTCAAGATGAGATCTCCAATATTGAAATCTCACTCTTTGAGGTTTTTATTGTAAGCATGTTTGATATGTTCTTGATAGATTTGGAGGTGGTTAAGGGCTATGAGATGGTTCTCATAAAAAAACTCAAGTTGAGCCAAACATTCTTGGTGAAATTCATCATTAGTAAGTATGTCTTTTAGAGAAATGTGAAGAGAAGGAATTTAAACCTCAAAAGGTAAAATAGCCTCCATCCCATACACAAGGAAACAGGCATAGCACTTGTAGGGGTTCGAATACTAGTGTAGTAAGCCCATAAATCAAAGGTAATGTGTGTGTGCCAATCCTTGCCCATATCATTGACTACCTTCATGAGAATTTTGGTTAATGTTTTTTTAGAAGCTTCTACTTGTTCATTTACTTATGGATAGTATGGTGATGAGAAGTGTAATTTGATTCCAAATGTATCAAAAGACTTTAGATAGTCTTGTTTTTGAAAGTTTGCCATTATCTATTATAATTTTATTTGGCACACCAAAATGATATATGATGTGATGGTTGATAAAGTCAACAATTTTGTTAAACTTAGTGGAGATGAGAAGAATGGCCTCAACTCACTTGGTGAAGTATTCAGTGGTAGTAATGATAGAATAGTGATGGAGGGATGAATGAGGGTTAATCTCACTAATTAGATCTAGGCTCCATTGGGAGAAGGGACAAAAGTATTTGGTGACTTGTAATTCATGACTTGGAACATGAAGGAGGTTAGTGTGTTGTTGACATTTGATGCAACACCGGATGTAATCACCACACTCTTGATGGAGTGTTGGCCAATAATAGTTGAGTTGAAGGATATGCTTGGAAACTACATGACCATTGAAATGTACACCACAAATCCTATCTTGGACTTCCGTAATAGCAAATAGAGTCTCAGTATTAGTGAGGAATATAAGGAGGAGACCATCAAAACTTTTCTTGTAGAGAAGTCACCCTAGCATAGTGAAATGAGTGGCACCTTTTATGAAGGCACGTCTCCCATTATTGGAGAGATCAAAAGGGGTAATATAAAAGGAAAGATAATTCATGAGTTGCTTGTACCATAAGTCATGTGGGTTGTATGTTACATTTTTGATAAAAAGGATGTTAGTTGATACATAAGAGGGTAATTTTAAGTGATGCATGGTGACATAGATTTTTGAAGAGTAGGGTGAAGAGGGTATTTGTGAAGTAAGTGAAACCATTGTGTCAACAAACTTTTTTGTAGATCGAGGAATAGTTTGTAAGAGATAAGAGTCAAATGATCTCAATAATGTATATACATGATGTTTATACCACTGTAAAATTTTGTTTTTACATAGAAAGTAACCATTAACTTAATTAACCACAAGTTGAGAATCACCAAAAATGGTTATTGATTTGATATCCAAGAGGATAGTCATTTGAATCCCTAAGATCAAAGCCTCATATTTTGCCATATTGTTAGTACATTCAAAATCTAGTTTAATAGATAAAGACATAGGTTCACAATCTAGAGGAATAAGATTAACCCCTACACCCCCACCATATTGACATTTAAACCCATCAAAGAACATCATAATTTGAAGGAGATGTCATAAATGGAGAGTAATGTGATGAATTCATCAAATAATTTGATGTTTGAAGGTTGGTTATCAAGTAAAAGGGTGATAGCTAACTAGTCAGTGATCATTTGCCCCTTGATAGAATTTTATTGAATTAACTCTAAGTCAATTTTAGCAAGGAGCATGAGCCACCAAGCTACACATTGGTTATGATATGGCTTGGAGTATATGTATTTGAGGGGATCAATATGGGTGACCATGTAGATTTTGTGATTTAGGAGATAATGGCAGAGCTTAGAGGTTGAAAAGACCAATGCAAGGCAAAACTTTTTGGTATGGGTATATTGAGTCTTATAATCAATAAGTGTGTGGATTATGTAGTAAACCACCTATTCTCAATGGTAATCATCTTGATGTATAGTCATAACACATAGAGAATGGTCTATTTTAGAGATGTAAAGGTATAAAGGCTGATTTTCCTTAGTTGGAATAAGAACCAGTGGGGAAAGGATATATTGTTTGAGTGCATTAAAAGCTTCCTAGAAATCTATATTCCAATGGAATGAGACATATTTTTTGGGGAGATGGTTAAAGGGTTGGAAATAATATAACAACTGGGAGATGAAATGGTGGATTGACTAAAGTTTACCTTATAGGCTGCAGAGTTGTTTGATATTAGTAGGTAGAGACATCTCTAGTATTGCTCTAACCTTAGCAGGGTCAACTTCAATACCATGGAGAGAAATGATAAAGCCTAAGAGCTTACTGAAAAGGACACCAAAGACACATTTCTTTGGGTTTAGTCAAATGTTATATTAGAGGAGATGAGTAAATATGATTTTGAGAATCATCAAGTGATCTTGGTGAAGTTTAGACTTTTTGAGTAAGTCATCCACGTAATATTCCATATTTTTTGTAGGAGGTCATGGACAATGTAAGTCATAACACATTGGTAGGTAGCACCAGCATGATTTAGACCAAAAGGCATGACCTGATAATAGAAATTCCCCCATGGGGTAATGAAGGTTGTCTTATGTTGATCTTTAGGAGAAACTAATATTTGATTATATCTAGAGAACCTGTCTATAAGTGATAGCATCTCGTGGCCGACTATTAGATTAAAAAGTTGATCGATACTTGGAAATGAGAAGTATTATTTTGGATAAGCAAGGTTTAAGTCATGGTAGTTAGTGTAAATGCAAATTCCTCTAGTCACTTTTGTGACAAGAATAATATTGAAAACCCATTATGGGTAGTTGATGGGTTGGATAAAGTTAACAAAAAGGAGGCATTAGAGCTCTTCTTTGACAAATAGAGCAATACGAGGATGCATTTTATGAAGCTTTTAATTAAAAGATTTAGTATCTCAATTGGTGATAATGTTATGGGTGATGATAGAGGGGTCAATACTAGGCATGTCATTATAAGATCAAGTGAAGGCTTTGCTATGGTTCTTAAGAAATGTGGCATAATTAGCTTGATTAGAGGAATCCAAAGATTGGTCAATCTTGAGGATGTGGGGGTTATCGTGAAAGGGCAAATTGATGTTAATGGTTGATTCATTTAACATATCTTGTGTTTTAAATGGGAGTAATCATTGGATATAGGAATCATCTACACCCATGTATGTGAGAATAGTGTCATCATCTTGACATTGGATAGTGTTAATAGTGGGAGAGTCTTCATCAATCATTTCAGGATGAACGAGATGAAGGGACCTTATTTCCTTACCTTGGTGATAGGTGAGAGGCCCCAAATGGATGGCATTTATTGAAAAAAAATTAGGAGGTATAGATACCTCCATTTTGATAGGTAATGGTGGAGAAGGAGAGATTGGATCTTCAATAATTGGTACATGGGAAGTTTTTGTGAGTTTAGTTGGTTCGTCATAGTCCACTCCATGCCTCTTATGCATTTTTAATGGTTTTACTAGTGGGATATTCAATGGGTGTATGAACACCCTACTTGTAACAACCCAAACCAAATCCTTTCCAAACATACCTATAAAGATAGGTGTGATAAAAACTAGGCTTGCTCAGGAAAGAGAAGTCACAAATAAATGGTTGTGGTAAAGAGGATAGATTGCCGACAGTGGGAGCCTGATCAATTCCCCCATATGTGAATTAGTTCAAAGGTTAAGGGGCCCATAAGGGATGACCAACCTAATGTGGGGATCATAATTTGGGTGCATATGAAGCTTTCTATACCCTTATAGAGTATGGAACATGTCAAACATCAATAAATGATATTCTTCAAGTGACAAACATTTAAAAGTTTCCTCCATGGGATCTTTGTCAAGAATTTGTGTTGTCAGTATCTATGTAACTAGGGTAGTAGAACTTGTGGAAGATTTATAAGTATCATGTAGAGAATATGATGTCATTAATGTAATGAAAACATCATTAGGACTACAAGTCATGTTGCATGTTTTAAATGGAGGTCGATCGGTGGGTATAACATGCACTTTCCCATTATGCTCAAACTTGACACATCAGTGCAAAGTTGAGGGTACACATGCCATAACATGTATCCAAGGTCATCTAAGCAGTATGTTATATTGTAACTATCCTTATACAAAATATAATAGATTAGGAATTGTGCGAGGACCTACATGGATATGTAAGACAATAGTCCCCACCATAGTAGTTGTGGTATCATTAAAGGATTAGAGTACCGAGTTGGTTTGAGACATGTAATTATCAAGAAGAGCTAGTTGTTTGTAGGCATGGGTGGAAATAATATTAATACTAGCTCCCCATCAATCATGACTCTTTTGAAATGAGTTTGATCAATATATGTAGTAATAAAAAGGGCAGAATCCTGATCTTCAGGGTGTTAAAGTGGAATTTCTAAATTACTAAAGGAAATCAAGGAGATGGAATTAAGAGAGCTGACCAAAGCTGCAAGAGGTTGGGGATCATTAGGTTGTAACTCAACCACTTGAAAGGCACTAATAAAAGCTTGATGATGTTGGGGTGAGTTTTAGATTAACTCATACAAGGACATTTTCATAGGAGTTTGGTGAAGCTATTTCACCATCAAACTTTGAATGACATCTAAAAATGTTTGTTTTGGGACACCCAAGATGGAAATCTTGGGATTCAGAGGAGTGTATTTAGAAAAGGGATGAGCCCAAGGAGTAATGAATTTTTCCTTATCTTTATCCTTTTGTTTTTGTGACCATGTGGCCACATTAACTATGTTGATCTAAAATATAGGTGAAGGAGGTGGCAAAGGGGGTATGACAACATCTTTGGGTTTGGATTTAGGTGGAACAGTATGAGGCATTATGGATGCTAGAGGTGGAATAAAAGGAAGGTTAACAGGAGTATCAACAAAGAGAGTGTCAACATCAAAATGTTGTCAAATGACTATTTTGAGAGATTTACAACTCTCAGTATCATGTTCAAGTGAATGATGATATAGAAACACTTGTGTATCATTAAACTAAGATGGCTTCAATCCAAGAGGACTATAAGGCTTAATGGTAGGAATAGTTATTATGGAAGATTGAAATAGCTAATGTAGGAAAAATCTGTGAGAGCTTGGGAGTGGGATCATACTTATGGTAATAGGAGTGGACACCTTCTTTTATTTATGAGTCATAGGAGTGATTTTGTGTGGTGCTTTTTTTGGTGGCAGTGGAGTTATGTGTTTTGTTGACACTTTCTTGGTGTTAGGTATCATGGTGTTAGATATGAAAGGCCTACCAGGTGGCAGAAGTAGTAGTGGAGGTAACTTAACCTTTTGTTCCCTTTGATTGGTAATATTTTAACTAAAATAGAGGGGCGTGGTCCTAAAATTGATGGTAAAATTGAGGGTTGAGGGAAGGATCGGTGAGATCTAGGAAGCTTAAAATTTTTCTATAGTTTAGGCTGTGAAACTCCAACTTATGGTTGGAGAGTTAGATATAATTTCACCTATAGATGAATTAGATTAGAGATGTCGAATATGCCTAAAGACCTAATCTAATTTAATGTGGTAGATGCTTATGAGGGTGAGGGTTCTGAAATAGATGGACAAGCTTTTGGTGATTTTAGTGAAGAATCTCTAAATTTGTCAAATACCTTAGGGTAAAGGGTAATGAGAGGGTTGGTGGTAAAAGTAGACACTCTTTGTGTTGGATAAGAAGTTTTAAATCAGTCCCAAAATGCCATGTGATCTAGCTTTGTGGAGTCAAGAAATTCTAGATTTTTCACCAATTGTGAGAAGGGTTTAGATGAAGTTGATGTAGGCCTTAAGATTAATTATTTATAAGGTTGAGGTGATTGAGAAAGAGGGAAATTGTTGGTCTCTACTACTTTAGGCCAAAGATGAGAAAGAGTTGTAATAGGGTCTTCTTTGATAGAGACAGGAGAATAGGTATGGTCTTCCATGGGTGGAAAGATAGGTGAAGAGGGTTCCTCAAGGGGGTAGAGCATAGGTCTAATTGCTCCCTCAACATGTGGGTGAGGAATAGGTAAAGTATGATCCTCTATAGGTAAAAGAAGTGGTAAGAGTGGTAGAATTGGGGTAGGCACAATAGATCTCTCATCTAATGTAGGAGTAGATAACACTGACTCTTTTAGGTGCAAAGGTGGAGTGTATGGGATATTACTCTCTATCAATCGAGAAGAGGTAGGCGAAGAGGGTTCCTCAAGAGGGTATAACATAGGAATGATGTTCCCATCAACATGTGGTTGTATAATAGGTAAGGCGTGGTCTTCAAGTGGTAAGAGGATAGGTAACATTAGTGTAAAAGGAACTGGCAATATAGGCTCCTCTAATGGAAAAAGGAGTGGTAAAGAAGGATCTTACTCATGTAGGAGTGGAATGGGTGAAATAGGATCTTCTACCTAAGGAGGAAGAATAGGCAAAACAAATTCCACTAACTATGGGGGAGGAGTCGATAAAATGGGTGCCTCATGTTGTGTGAAAGGTTTAACTAGAGGTAAAAGAAAGACTAGATTAACCGTATGGATATTATGATCACATGAGTTAGTCATGGTCTAAAAAATATTTTGATTGGGTGAATGGTTAGGAAAAGGATATTTGAACACATCCATATTTTTATTAGTAGGTGCATTAGGATTATCCAAGATGAGATTACCCTTATCAAACATGTCTTCAATAATCTTCTTGAATGTTTTACATTTATTAGAATTGTGGCCTTTAACTTGATGATAGCCAAAAAAATCATCCTCCTTATACCAAGTTGGAATAGGATGGGAGAGGTCAAAATATATAAGATGTTTGATTTGAGGAAGGGTTATGACACATTGTTGCAATAGTTTTTCCAAAATGGAAGTATATGACTCCCCAATGGGAGTGTATTGTCTTTGTTCAAACCATTGTTAGAATTATTTGGTCAAATTTTGGGAAGTTGAGGAATTGGGTTGGTTTTTGGTTTTGGAAGAGGTTTATTTAATGAACACCACGTTTTTGAAGCCTTTAAAAGAAGAGGATTCATTTTATTTGGAATTGGCATTCTTATTGTGCAACTTGACTCTGCTTGTGTCTATAGCCCGAATCTTGAGTTTTTGTAGCATTGTAAAGGCCTCATCAAATGTGTGGAAAGTTTGTACTTAGAGTGTGGATGAAATGTGTTTAGCACATGACCTTGAGAAGAGCTCAATAAGCTCAAGTTGGGGTAAGGAGAAGGAGAGTTGATTGATCAAGCCTCTCTAGCGAGTGAAAAAATCTATGATAGACTCATCATCAAATTGTCTAATACAATAAAGGTCTATAATAGAGACATTTTTAGAAATGTTAATAGAGAAACGGTCTAGGAATATTTATGTGAGTTGGGTAAATGATAAAAGGGAATTCTGAGTTATAGAGCTATACCAATCCAAGGCAACACCTGAAAGAGACATAGGAAAAGTGCAAACTAATAATGCATCATTGTGCCCTATTAAATAACAAGCATGTCTAAATGCTCAAAAATGTTATTATGGGTCCTCTTTACTCTATAAATGAGTAAATTTGGGGAGTTCCCATTGGATTGCATAAGGGTGAATAGACACAAAAGGATGGATGGGTTCATTGCATATCTAATCATAAGATAACACATTCTTTGAACCCGAAATGGATGTCTCTAGATTAGACATCTTATTCATCAGCATCTTAATGAGGTTTGGAAGGGGATTAGTTTGGGAGATACCCCCTAAGTTACAGGGAACCTGATATTAAGTAGAGGGAGTGTATGACATAACTTGTTAAGGTTGTGTTGGTGCAACATAAGAATAATGAGTCATAAGTTGGGGGTGGAAAGAAAAGGTTATTATCCCATTAGGTTAGAAACTATGCTTTGGTTGGATGTTGTTATTATAGGTTGGGTTATTGGCATGGTTAGACTAGATGAAGGGTGAGTCATAACTCAGGTAATTATAGGTGTGATATTAGATGGAATAGGTAACACCAAATTCTAAAATGGGGTGAGACTTGACTAAACTTCTTGTGGTCATGAAAGTAGGGAAGTCACGCCAAGGTTTAGGTGGGATTGGGTAGTTGGCGATGCTAAACTTTGGACATTGTTTATGGTTAGGTTATTTGTCGAAGCGATGGTTTGAGTAACCATAGGGAAAATAGTGGAGACAGTTAAAACTGAAGTTGTCTCCATTAGAGAGGTCAACATACCATATAGTGGGTCACCTGAAGAATTACGGGTTCAGCTCATGGCAAGGTAACATTGAAGGGCTACCACATTGTGATCAAGAAATTTAGCAAAATCTTATTCTCCTTTAGGCATAATGGGAATTGAGTTGGGGCTGAGAGTATGCTCTATATATGAAGTATGTTCTATGATAGAATCAACAACAATAGGGGAAGGTGGAAGTGGTTTCTAGCTTACGTAATTGGCAAGAATTTTGGCTTGGGTTCATGTCAATACCATGCAAGAAGAAGTATAAATAATATTAATACTCTGTATTAGTGACATAACAAGGAAAAATTTGGTTCGAGTGTAGGTAAGTAGGTTATTTTAGCTTGCTATTTTGAGTATATTAAAATTACACAGTCATCAATGTTAGTCAATTGATTGATGTCGGTAGTCAAATTTTACCAACATCAATGGGATTAACCGATGTTGATAGGCTAAAGTCTGTCGATGTCAGTGTAATTAACTGATGTCAATCACTATGATATCTTGAGAGATGGAAAATTCAATGTTTTAGAAACCTAGAGGTAGAATCTAGGTAAAATAAAGGATGTAAGAGGTCTGTGTAAGAAGAAAGAACACTCAGAAAACTTGATATAATAGGTTTTACCAACTGAGTATTACAAATAGTGTTGATTTTGTGAATCAATGGAAAAACATTCTTACCAACTCTAAAATACAAAAGGCAATAGAAAAGCAAAAAAAGCATACAACCACTAATTATTAGCTCCTAAAGATTAATTTTAGTTTCGTGTTGGCTTACGCCTTAATCAGATAGTGAGAAGAGAATTTGGTTAGAGAAGGTAATAGAAAGCATTCTAGAGCTATTTTTAGGTTAGTTTTAGTGCTCAAGAAGAAATTTATGTTAGACAAGGTATATGGCTTATTATAGGAGCTTACTCCCCGTACTTCATGGACTTGAAGCCAAACCAAGCCACTTAGCCAAAATATACCTTCTACCTAGAGTTTATACTCCACTAGAGAATGAAGTGGGTTCTCCCCTTGGTGGTGAAATCTAAGTAGGATAGCTAGGTAGGGTAAGGTGATCCACCAAGTGATGAAATCCCAATGGGCCTTGTATCAGGTGAGTTTAGATGTTTATTTTAGTGAGTGTCATCTAGTTTTATAACATGTATGCACTACAATTCATTCATAATGCTTGTAATTAATGAGGTGAGCTAATATGTAGCAAGAAAATAATGAAGTGTAGTAAGTTTTAAACCCAAATCTAAAATGTTTAGATTCAAATGAAAATAATGATGAAATTGAGTAGAGAATGAAATTAACTATCTAATGTGCATGCAAGAAAAATGATAAATTGCTTTTAGAGACAAAGAGAAAAGAAGAGTGGCAAGGAAGAAGAAATTTTAGTTTATTGCCCTTAAACAGAAAATAAAATGTTGAATTTTTTGCTTTGAGGGAGAAAAGAAGGAGAAAGTGCAAGAAATGAAATTTTCATTATAATGCACCTATATGAATGCTTAAAACAAGCAATAAACCCAAGGAAAACTCTAGGGCCCCACCAAGCATGCCAGAAATGTTTTGCTAAAATTGTGTCTATTTCAAGTCTAAAGAAAAATAGAGAAGAAGGATAGGGATAAGTGATTAGAATGAACCTGGATTGGTTTGCACGCCTTATCCAGATGTTGTGAGCACTCCTCTTTGGCTGGGGAGGACTACCTATAAGTAAGAAAGCACTACCACAAAATATCTATTAGTAGAAATATGAGTGGGCTATCAAGTTATGCGCTTGTTCCAAGAAGTGTCAAACTTCCTTAGAGATGACAGTCCACTTTTGAGAAACAAAAGAGTAATACATAACAAAAAAAGAGGAAAAGAGAGAGTAAAAAGAGATTATGTTACCATTATTCATAATCTAAGTGCAATAGAGAGTAATAGAGTGCAGGTGGTATATTTAGTTTGTATTCTGGAAGTCATTTGGGTAGTTTTTAGAAAGGTTACTAAAAATCAACATGTACCGACATCAGTTAGGCTACTGAGGTCGGTGATAAAGTGTGATCGATATCGGTTGGGTGACCGATGTCAATAGGGGAAATAATTTCCTAAGAGCTTGTAGAAGGCTTTTTTGGGTCTAAGAAATAGTTTTGGTCAGGTTTGGAAGGTTGGAGAGAATTGTGTGAGAGAGAGAGTATTGTTTGGATGGATCTGGTTAGAGGTTTGGTGTGTTGGAACAAGGAGAAATAAGTGGAGAAGATTTATAACTCCTTCACAAGGGTTCGGTCAGGAATGTGTAAAACAATAAATAGTAGATATAAAGTGATTATAAAGTAACTACTTAAAGACTTATAGAGAAGTGATGTACCTAGATAAATAGGTGATTAAATGACAAGTACCAAATGGATGGCTCCTATAAGGCTTGTCAAACCAATGCCTTGAATAGAGAAAATAAGCATGCGATATTGGTTCTCAAGAGCTTGGTTCCTTATCTAGATTAACCTCTGTAAGGTAACAGTAAGCTAAGATATGGAAAGTTGGATGTTAAAAGCCTATATGCAAATAAAAATGAGTTTTCTTGACTTCTACTGACCTAAACATTAGTTTTAAGTTTGTCTTAAGTAATCAATGTCGATGATCCTACTGACGTCAGTTGTGGGTTGATCGACATTGGTCACATGAGAATCGGTAAAAGGACTATTTATAGCCTATTTTCTATTATTTCTCATGCCAAGTGTGGTATCCATTAGGAAATGGTATAAATGGGAGGTTAAGAAGGACATAGTTGGTTAGTAATTTATTTTTGGGGTGAGAACAAGTCATGGGTAGTTAGGATAAAGGGACTAAGTCTTGAGGTGACTCAGAGGGTAAGAATTAGTCTTAGGATGAGGTGGCTAGGTAAGGTGGCATAAGTGGATTTTAATTAACTTAATTAAATATTTTAAATTAGTTAAATGTGTGAGGGGTAAAATCATGGGTTATGGAGGCTAATTATTATTATTGAAAAGGGGCTCAAGGGGGTTTCGACATAGGGAGTTACACACGTGTGTGACATAATTTTGGTGTCTACACTTTCCTTAACCCTTAAGTATTATATCCCACTTAGATCAACATAAAAATATATATTAGGACACATTACATACAATACATATATATTCAATTGGTCATCCATGATTCAAATGGCACTAACCCCCTCAGTAGGCTTAAGCAAATAGCCCTCCATTAGGCACAAGTTACATTAAGACCTTTTTACAATGAAATAAACCTCACCAAACATAAGATCACTTTTATATTTCTAAAAAATAGGTACTATAGACCTTATTTATGTATTTCAATCCTTATAACACTCGCTTACCTTGTGAAGACACCAATAGGCCTCAAGCCTTCATTAGGTCTCATGGAGACCTATTCCAATTACCCTTGTTTACTCAATGAACAATATATGAGTCAAGATGGTCCATAAATATATTACAAATGACTCACTCTTTCCAAATACATTTAAGATAGCCTCTAATATCTCTAACCATGGTCAAGAGTCCTTAAATCATTTGCTCATACTCTGAAAACCCCATTAGGTCTTAAAGACCTATTAGACTTAATTAGCACAAAAACATTATCTTCACAAAAGAGACTCAAACTAATTGAATATAAAATTTTCATGTACAATACATATATTGATGGAAAATTAAGACCTTAGGAACATCATCTAATCTATAATAAATATTCATTTATCCTCCAAAGGCTCATAAACACCATTTTAATAAACCTACTGATGAGCCCCATAAATGTCATGTTTTTGTCCTCATATGTCATGCTCATCCTTCTAGTTTATCATGATTATGAGTTACTTTCCCATAAATTTTCTATCCTCAAATAACCATAATCTTGAAAATATCATTATTTTCTCATAATATTTTAATAGTTATAACTTTGTCTTGAAATCAAGGATATAATAGTTATCTTCTACTATAGGATGTTTTTCTCTATAATGTATTTTAAAGATGTTTTGAAGCAATATGTATATAACATAGACCATCATGTAGTAAAAGGGATCTCATCACATGGACAAATACTATAACCACTGCATAACCAAATTCATAGATGAAAAAAAATTTATTCCTAGTTCAACCTGTTGGTTGAATATTTTGTCTATCAGCGTACTGGTAAACAAAATAGGTCTTATTAGCCAAAGTAGAAAGATTAGTCATCCAAATGTGTAAGTTTATCACATCAGAAGGAGACTGCTCTCTCCTCTCATTAAGGGGAGGTTCCCTATGGATATGTTATATATATATGTATAAACAGAAAATAATACTCAAGGGTAGGACAAGACATCCATCTCTCTTTCTTCAGAGATGATGTGTGCAAAACAAAGGAAAAACTCAAAGGAAATGATAGACAACACTCCTCTTCTTTCAGAAGAACTATTTAGCCAGCCACAAGAATACTCCTAGAAATAAAAGCAGAATGTAACTGAGGGTGTACTAACTAGCAAATTGAGATACAACACAAAGTCTCTACTTGAAATGCTCAAGAGTAATATACAAAGGACAATGAGGGTACAAAGTCTTCTCAAAGTCCTTTACAAAACAATGAAAATAAAACACACTAAAGGCAGCTATGGGGGCACAAAGTCTCTCCATAATTGATTCTTTAGGACACCTTCCTAACTAATTTTACTAATTCTGCTTGTTGAATTAATAGAACAAAAAATATATCAAGGAAAAAGACATAAGAATAGTTTCCTTAATAACAAAGAAATCATAGCACAAAGTCTAAAAAAGTCCCTTGCTTTCTTATTCCAGTAATAAAATATGATTAACAAACTGAGCACAATGTCTCAATGATGCCTCTCAATTTGGGCAGAGTTTCATTCAGATTGTCAAAAAAGAGCTGACTTTACAATGAAAGAAAGTCCCTTATATAGCCACTTCAAGAAGGACTCAGGAATAGTAATACATCATGATGCGTTAGGAACTGTTAGGAATAATGCTAGAACTTTGGGGCATTTTACCCATTTTATCTTCTCAATGTAGATAAACAAGCCATGTAATTGAAAGATTGTAACTTTCAATGTCCACCTGGTGATCTGATCTTGTCTTCATCGTTCCTCCTTTTCTAGTTAATTGAATCGGGTCCTGGATTCATTCGTTATTCTGCCTTTCCTCACTTTTTACTAGTTTTGGTCTTGAATTCTGGGAATGCATTTAAGTCTATGAATTCAAAGGATCAATGATTATTTCATTGTCATCAATTTGACGTTTGTGCATGCATCACTATGTTTCCAATAGCTAGTCAATTGTGTTGAATTTGATGTCTTTAGGCGCGTCACCCCTTGGTACTCTTTTGGCTTTCAACTTTCTGGTTGGTACTTTTCTGGATTGGACTTGCCCTTTCAGGCCTTAAGAAATGATCTATGTCAAGTCAAAATAGTCCTTCACTTTGGCCACCGAGAGTCCCCCGCAAGGGCACCTGCCCTTCGGGGTCCTTCGGCAGCCCTTTGCCTTGGCAGTTCCCGTAGATGAATATTTCCCCAGGCTTGCTATTTGAGGCTTCCTTCAGGTAAATGTTTCCTATGGACATTTCCTCAGGGAAAATTCCTGCAGACAAAAAGTCTGGGGAAAATTTTTGTAGACAAAAGTCTGGGGAAAATTCCCGTGGACAAAAAGTTTACAGAAATGTTGACTGTTCTTTGAAAAAATCTTCGAGGTCCGCAACCACTTAGAATTCTTTTAGGCTTTTTGTCTGAAGGAATTCCTTCAAATTTTTTTTTGAAAGAATTAAGTCTTAGTCAATTTTTAAATGACTTAAACAAATTGAAGGAATTACCTTTCGGGCTTCATTGGAAACGACCCTTTCGAAGGGTGCTTTTATTGACTAAGTGTCCTCCGCAAGGGCACTTGTCCTTCTGAAAGATTCCTTTTGAATTGAACTACCCCTTTGAACTTTGGTGATGAACCATTCCATTGAATCAAGATGTTGAACCAATCGGTTGAACCAAAAATGGTTCAAGCTGATGGTTTAATGAATGAAACAAGTATTGAAATGAACATTGAACTTGCCTTTGAACCAACAGTTGAACCATCTCATTGAACTAATGGATGAACTGAAAGAATGAACCAACTGAGTGAACTATTTGGTTGAACCAAAAGACGCTGAGTGAAATAAAGCATTGAATCGCTTGGTTGAACTGAGCCATTGAACCGTTCCTTTGGTTGAACCCGCCGTTGAACCTTGAACCCGTTGAACCTTTGAACCAAAAGTGGTTCAATGGTTCAATGGTTCAAGCTACCTTAATTTGGCCAAAGTGTTTTGAAGTTGATGAACCAATTGAAGCGATTGAAGTTTGAACCTTGATGAAGCGCTTAACTCTTTCCAAAGACGTTGAACTTGTTGAACCTTGAACCCGTTGAACCTTTGAACCAAAGTGGTTCAATGGTTCAACAATTCAATGGTTCAAGTCTCTTTTTGCACTCAGATGCTTGCCAATGAATATTTTCAACTGAACCAAAGCTCTGAACCAATCTCAGAGAATGACTAAGTGTTGAAAATTGATTCTTTTGACTGAAACCACTTGTAGAAGCCTTTGAACATGTATAAATGAACCTATCTGCAGAGTCCGTAGATATTCTGAGAAGCTTGGAAAATGAGGAATTTGAATGTCTAGGACAAATTTTGGAAATGGAAGAGACAATTTTGGTCTGTAAGACCAAAATAGTTCAAATGTTGTCTTAGAAAAGACTATTATTTTTTGGAGGACAACAGCTGGCTCCAGTTGGGGAACTTCTATCAATTACAAAATGAATTGAAAGGAGTAGAATCCAGAATTTCTAGTGTCTTCATGTGTACCATTGGGCTTCAGAGTCATGCTACCCAGGAATGAAAGGAATCAAAAAGAAAATAAACAAAACAAAATAGAATTAAAACTGTAAAAATATACATATATACAGAGGTAATGATCTGATACTTCAAGATTTGAATTATTTCAGATGCTCCTTCTTGAGAGACAGTGAAAATAGTGTGCCATCTTGATAAACCAACAAGAAGACATTTTCTCCCCAAAAATGGTGACAGGCGAATGGAGCTCTCCACTAGGAAACTGATTTTTTATGTCTTCCTCTTGGCCTTTTCTTCTTGTTCCAAGGCAGGATGTGGTCTTCAAACTAGAAATTATCACTCCTTGCTTTCTTGGTGATGTATTCCTTTGCCTAATTTTGATTTACAGCAGCATGATCCACCATCATAACTTTTTGTTCTACTAGTTTAGTCCAACATATGATTGGATTGTCCCCCTCAGATATCTTAGATTCTTCTTTATTTGGAAGGGAGGGTTCTCCTGCACTTATGTTGCACTCCACCAATTCTTCTACTATTTCATCCCTACCTGAAGACTTAAACAAAATTTGGGCTACATGGGCCTCCATTTGGGTCTCGACACATTTGACATGATCAATTATGTCAAATGGTTGGATTGGACTAGGCACAGGAGATGGGAGTTCTTCTTTTTGGTTTATGGGAGGGGTGAGAGGATTGATTTGTGAAGTTGAAGTAGAAGGTGTAGAGATGTTTGGGATACTCACTTTGTCAGCAATCACTGGGTCCTTCAGCTAGATAGGTAGAGTGGTCCCACTCTTAGCAATCAAAATTACACACTGAGGTCACTCCTCTATTTCTCCTTTATCAGCTTGTTGAGCTGACTGATTTTGAGACTGGGTGATCACATCATATGATCCTTCAGATGCTCCACCTTTACTTCTAGGTTCATCCTGGTAATCTAGGAAACCAATGTGGGAGTCACCAGCTGACTCTTCTTGATCCTCCGTGAAGAGACCAGCATCATTTTCTTGATTAAACTCAGGTTGGAAAGAGAAATCATGCTCTTTTTCCAAATACCCAACTGCTGAGTTGGTTGGAGGTGCTTCAATGGCAAGGTTCCTCTATGGAGGAGGAAGACGATTGGGTTGCCCTTGGTTCTTGGCAATATTTCCCTAATATGACTGATTTGGGAATGTCCTTTTGTATGTAGGAGCAAAAGACATTCCTTGAGCCATTTGCTTTTTGAGAGCAAGAAACTCATTTGCTAATTTTTACACCATTGGATCTGTGGTGCTTGTAGATGTAAATTTAGAAGATGATGAATCTCTATTTCTATTTGGATCTCTTCTTATCTTTCCTGCTAAGATGAGATCATCTTCTACTTTAGTGGCCAAAAGTTGAGCTACAGCGAGATCTATTTGACCAGCACGTCTCAAGAGGAAACTGACTATAGGTAGTTAAGAATTAATGAAAAAACATTTGAGATTCTCAGCTGTAGGTCTAGCAATTACAGGGATTCTATTTCTCAGCTTGTCAAATTTTGTAATAAAATCCCTCATGGGCTCATGAGGTTCCTTCTTCATCTGCGTAAGTTGGGCTAGCGAAGCATGAGCATCTTCTACAGGTTTGAACCTTGCTTCAAACTTGGTTTTGATAGTGTCCCAGCCAGTCACTGATCCAGTCTGTAGATGGTAAACCAGTCTGCAACAACACCTTGTAATGTCTCCATGAAAAGCCTGACTACCACATCTTCAAATTCTACCCCTTTCACACCATAGGCTATGGTGAAGGCTGCAATGTGTTCATCAGGGTGGACTCTTCCATCACCAAAGAATTTGGGGAAATTCTTCCTTGAACTGAGTGGTAGCTCATGCAGGGGTGGAGTTAGATTAAGTGGGCCAAATGAGTAACCCTAGGGGCCTCGAATTGCCATGATCAGATTATGAATAATAGGGATAACACATTTGAGTGGAATTGCCAAATTATAAGACAAAAATGGAAAAGAAACTGGCCTTGATTTAACTTAAATCTTGAGGCTTCAAACTACACTTTCTTTCCTAGCAACTCTGGTTTTGTAGACCAGATAATATAATGGAGTTGGATGAAAATGGTAAAGTTGTAAATGGATAATGGGTAAGACCCAGATGGGAGTCACCAGACTGTATAATGGATAAGGTGATAATGATAATGAGTTATAATCCCCAGCAGAGTCGCCAAAAATTGTTGGTTGAATATTTTGTCTATCAGCGTACTGGTAAACAAAATAGGTCTTATTAGCCAAAGTAGGAAGATTAGTCATTCAAATGTGTAAGTTTATCACATCAAAAGGAGACTTCTCTCTCTTCTCATCAAGGGGAGGTTCCCTGTGGATATGTTATATATATGTATAAATAGAAAATAATACTCAAGGGTAGGATAAGACATCCATCTCTCTTTCTTCAGAGATGATGTGTGCAAAACAAAGGAAAAACTCAAGGGAAATGATAGACAACACTCCTCTTCCTTCAGAAGAACTATTCAGCCAGTCACAAGAATACTCTTGGAAATAAAAGCAGAATGTAACTGAGGGCGTAGTAACCAACAAATCGAGATACAGCACAAAGTCTTTACTTGAAATGCTCAAGAGTAATATATGAAGGATAATTAGGGCACAAAGTCTTCTCAAAGTCCTTTACACAGCAATGAAAAGAAAACACACTGAAGGTAGCTATGGGGGCACAAAGTCTCTCCAAAATTGATTCTTCAGGACACCTTCCTAACTAATTTTACTAATTCTACTTGTTGAATTAATAGAATAGAAAATATATCAAGGAAAAAGACATAAGAATAGTTTCCTTAATAACAAAGAAATCACAGCACAAAGTCTGAAAAAGTCCCTTGCTTTCTTATTCCAGTAACAAAATATGATTAACAGACTGAGCACAAAGTCTCAATTTGGGTAGAGTTTCATTCAGATTGTCAAAAAAGAGATGCCTTTACAATGAAAGAAAGTCCCTTATATAGCCACTTCAAGAAGGACTCGGGAACAGTAATACATCATGATGCATTGGGAACTATTAGGAAATAGGCTAGAACTTTGGGGCATTTTACCCATTTGATCTTCTCAATGTAGATAAACAAACCATGCAATTGAAATATTGCAACTTTCAATTAACACCTGGCGATCTAATCTTGTCTTCATCATTCCTCCTTTTCTGGTTAATTGAATCGAGTCTTGGATTCATTTGTTATTGTGTCTTTCCTCACTTTCTTCTAGTTTTGGTCTTGAATTCTAGGAATGCATTTGAGTCTATGAATTCAAAGGATCAATGGCTATTTCATTGTCTTCAATTTGACGTTCATGTGCCCATCACTATGTTTCCAATGGCTAATCGGCTGTGTTGAATTTGACGTCTTCAAGTGCGTCACCCCTTGGTACTCTTTGGGATTTTGACTTTTTGCTTGGTACTTTTTTGGATTGGACTTGCCCTTTCAGGCCTTAAGAAATGATCTGTGTCAAGTCAAATTAGTCCTTCACTTTGGCTACCGAGAGTCCCCCGCAAGGGCACCTACCCTTTGGGGTCCTTTCACAGCCCTTTGCCTTGGCAGTTCCCATGGATGAATATTTCCCTGGGCTTTCTATTTGAGGCTTCCTTTGGGAAAATGTTTCCCATAGACATTTCCCCAGGGAAAATTCCTGTAGACAAAAAGTCCAAGGAAAATTTCTGCAGACAAAAGTCTGGGGAAAATTCCCGCAGACAAAAAGTATGCGAAAATGTTGACTATTCTTTGAAAATTCCTTCGGGGTCTGTGGCCACTTAGAATTCTTTTGGGATTTTTGTCCGAAGGAATTCCTTCAGACAAAAATTCAAAAGAATTAAGTCTTAGTCAATTTTTAAATGACTTAAACAAATTGAAGGAATTACCTTTCGGGCTTCTTTGGAAACGACCCTTCTAAAGGGTGCTTTTATTGACTAAGTGTCCTCTGCAAGGGCACTTGTCCTTTGGGAAGATTCCTGTTGCATTGAACTACCCCTTTGAACTTTGGCGATGAACCATTCCGTTGAACCAAGATGTTGAACCAATCAGTTGAACCAAAAATGGTTCAAGCCGATGGTTCAAGCCAATGGTTCAATGAATGAAACAAGTATTGAAACGAAAATTGAACTTGCCTTTGAACCAATAGTTGAACCATCTTGTTGAACCAATGGATGAACTAAAAGAATGAACCAACTAAGTGAACTATTTGGTTGAACCAAAAGACGTTGAGTGAAATAAAGCGTTGAACCGCTTGGTTGAACCGAGCCATTGAACCATTCCTTTGGTTGAACCCACCGTTGAACCTTGAACCCGTTGAACCTTTGAACCAAAAGTGGTTCAATGGTTCAAGCTGCCTTAATTTGGCCAAAGTGTTTTGAAGTTGATGAACCAATTAAAGCGATTGAACTTTGAACCTTGATGAAGCACTTAACTCTTGCCAAAGACGTTGAACTTGTTGAACCTTGAACCCATTGAACCTTTGAACCAAAGTGGTTTAATGGTTCAATAGGTAAATGGTTCAAGTCTCTTTTTGCACTCAGATGCTTGCCGATGAAGATTTTCAACTGAACCAAAGTTCTGAACCAATCCCAGAGAATGACTAAGTGTTGAAAATTGATTCTTTTGACTGAAACCGCTTGCAAAAGCCTTTGAAGCTATATAAATGAACCTATCTACAGAGTCTGTAGACTTTCTGAGAAGCTTGGAAAATGAGGAATTTCAATGTCTAAGACAAATTTTGGAAATGGAAGAGACAATTTTGGTCTGTAAGACCAAAATCGTTCAAATGTTGTCCCAGAAATGATTACTATTTGTTGGAGGACAACACAACCAACTCATATAAATGATAATAACCTCAATGGAGTGCAATAAAGATGTGATTGAAGAACTGAAACAACTTTATTTGTCTTAAGGTAGTATTGTAAGATTCACATGAATGGTGACCTTAGTAGAAGGAAATAATTTATGTTATCTTATATCCAAATGTTTCTTATCTTAGAATGTATATTTTTTTGTATAAAACAATCTCCCATATTGTATATATAGGTAACAAAGGGTTGATAAGGTAGAAGAGACCAATTAGAGAAATATATCAGAAGTATATTTTGTAAGACAACTATTAGTGTAATTTCCCTACAACAATTCCTTGTCACATTTTGATTAATATAAACAATCATTTATTATTCCATTTCATTCTTATAATATTAAGGATTGAAGATGGAGTCATAATGAGGAAGGGCTCCCTTCAGAAGTCTTTCAACAATAATCCAACATGTTAAATAGTTAAGCATGTTATTTAGTTTATTTATGTGTTGTGTGTTTTATTTCTGAATTGTGTGATTTTTAATCTTGTATAGAATTATTTTAAGGAAGCTTCCAAAGATAAAATAGTGTAATAATTTAATTCATAGTATTATATCCATGTTCAATTCTGAAATTTTATTTCTTGCATGGTTTTAGCATCTTAGATTACAATCAGTAGAAGGTAAAATTAGAAGATTGAGTGTGCACATATAGTGATGTCACCTTATCAAGTTTACATCCTTAGGTTGACAATTAAATGAAAGTAGAAGATACATGTCTATGGTAACTCTCTTTGTTCATTTGTATCAAAATAAGTATATTTGATTGTGAATTTACTGCTAGTCATTTTTGGTGCCAATGTCAAGGAAGAGTGTCACACACTTATAATCTTAAATCTTGATAGCAGTTATTTCTGGATGTTTATTATTTTTTGATTTATAGAGCTTATTTTTATTTAGATTAAATATTTCCTATTTTTATAGTTTAAATTTCTCTTTTTTCAAGTAGAATAGTAGAAATTTTCAAAAAACCCCATGTTACTAACCCTGTACAAGAAGGGTGGGCAAAAACTTAAAAAAAAGAAAAGAAATAGTAGTTGACATACATGCAAAGCAAAGGGGATTATATATGAAGAGATTCACATGAGTCATCAATGGTTACTACAAGATCATAAATTCATCTTACAACAACTGAGGATCATGGAGAAATTCTTGAGGATCACTCACATTTGTCAATATAAGAGGTTAAAAAAGAGGAATTTTTAGCTAGATTGGTAGCACAATCTGGGGACTTTGAAGAGGTTCATACCCCTATAAGAGACCCACATGTACCACCCTTGAGAATTCCCAACTTATCACTTCATACTTAGGAATCTAAAGTTCACTTCCCTTCGTCACCTAATTTTTTTTCTAAAGAGGCATTCAAGGTTATTCTTTCTCCTAGAAGGAATACCAAGCCAATAGAATCTTCCAATTTAGAAAGAATCTTCACTGAGACACAAGCTAAATATTCTAAAAATTTCACACCACCCCCATTGTCTATAAATCCATATATTCCTAAGAAAAAATATAAAGTCTCCATCTTCTACACCCTAGGAAATAAAAGAATTGATAGGAACTTTGAGAAGTGGGTGGAAATAACTTTTGGTCTACCAACACAAAGAGTATTTATGGAGGATCTTTAGGAAGAAAACACTTCCAATGAGTCTGTTACCTTTGAATTTTATATCCTTAATTTTGAATAAAATTCACCTACGAAGAATATTTCTCACTCTACCCTCCTTAATTTTAAGGAAAAAGCATCTGAGGATCTAGACATATTTATTTTTGAGTTTGACATCTTATGTTGTAGATATAATTATAATCAAGATGCTCAAAAATTCAAGTTATTTCCAGCAACACTCAAAGATACAACACTTAGATGGTTCATGGGACTTGGAAAGGATGTTATTTCAACTTGGGAAAAAATGAAGGAGAGGTTTTGATGAAATACCAAGACTATTATAGAGATATAAACTACAAGAAAGATGACATATTCAGAATGACACAGGCTGATGATGAGTCATTGGAGGAATATATGAAAAGATTTATGTTTATCTTGAAAAAAGTCTAAACAGACTAAAATGGAGAAAGAATCAGTCAAGCTGATATTTCTAAAAGGAATTAGAGATAATTGTCTAGAGGCACTAGATTTAATGTCTAATGGTGATGTTTCTACACTTTCTTTTAATGAACTAATAGTTTTATGTACAAACTACTCTAGATCAACCATGAACAAAAATAGGGGCAAAACCCTTCCTCAGCATCTGCATCAGGATTGTGTAAAGGTGAAGTTAACAACCTGCTATAGGACATGAAGTAGGACATTATTAGTCACCTAACTACTCAACTTGATATATTATATACATGGAGGAAATAGGAAGAAACTGAAAAAGCCTTAACTGCCTATTACCTTGAATGCAAAAAAAAGGTAGATTGCACATGACATTCTATAAAAGCTCAGGTAGCTAGCATAACTAAGGAGAATCCTAAAATAGTAGAGTCACATGCCATATGAGGAGATGAGAATCAAGTTTTTTACATAGCTCAATGGAAACCATGGGTTCAAAGATCAGGTATGCCATCAAACTCTATGTTTGTGAATTATTAATTCTCATATAATCCTTAATATAGTTCTTGGATGAATATACCCAACCAAAATTGGACCCAAACAAAATGGCAGCTACCCCAAAATCAGTTATGGATACAATAAAAATGGAGAACAACCTCAACCTAGGCAATTACAAAACCAATAATGGATCTTTCCCTCTAATCCATGGCATCAACAATGGAGAGGTAATCAAAGCTTTCCTTAACAAATACAATAACCACAACAAAAATATGCCTTAATTCTAAACATGCATCAACCTATTAGACCCACTCAATTACCTACCCAACCTATCTCTAACCATGCCAATAAGTTGGTTCAACTAACACAATCCACCAAAATAATGCAACATCCAACATACACTTTGGATATAAATCAAGTCCAACTTCACTTAGGACACATTATTCCACAACCTACCTCACCCATAATCATAGAATATTTTGAAGAACCTGATCCACTCCATACTAATCCACAACCACCCATGGCTAATCATGAGCCAAGTCTACCAAAAAACCAAAAAGAATCTGACAATCCTCCTTTTGCAGAGAGATTGAACATATCACATCCTGAACCAGATCTCGAATTCAATATCTCTAAATAACTCAATAATGTAGGCATAAAAATACCACTCTTTCAAGAAATAAAATATGTTCTTATCTATAATAAGGCTATTAGAGAGCTAAGTTTGAAAAAACTAGGAAGAAAGAAGAAGGATCCTAAAATAGTCCAAGTTATTGGCCAACTAGTGGATATTATGTTGGGAAACATAGCTCCCACAAAATATTTTAATCCTATAAGTCATGTAGTTAATATTAAAATCCATGGCTAACCCATCTCCAATACTTTAATTGAATTGGGTTCAACTATCAATGTGATGACCATGACAACCTTGTAGCAACTGAAACTGAAAACTCTCCATCCAACACCCACCATCCTCCAAATGGTTGACATGTCAACTATTAAGCTTGAGGGGATTATTGAAGACCTAGTTATCATTGTGGACTCCTAAAAATATATAGAAAAATTTATTTTCCTACAACCAAAAAGTATCTTGTGAGGTTATCCTCTTAACTTTGGTTGCCCATGGTTGGACACAGTTGATGCTTTGATTGGTTATAGGTTGGGAAAATGTTAATTTCCAATAAAAATGACACCAATAAAATAGTTCTTTATCTGCTAGCCCAGTCTTCCTATAATGATGGACCAACACCTTGGATTGGTGACTTTGAGGAAGTTATATCCTTCCAAACTTTCTACATAATTGACTAGAGTCCATCTTTTCAGGCATAATAAGAAGACATTATCCTTACTAGTATCCTATAAAACACCTATCGACAAGGTCCTGTAGCCACAAACATGTTGGAATGTACACCATACCCCCTTAAGAATAATTTTATTAAAAATTATCTTGCTAAAACCATAAGGGACATTTGGATATTACATTAATTGCTTCCCCATCAATAAAACTATACTCCTTTAATCGTCAATGTAGAAACCATGCCCTCTTTAACAAATCAAGTAGACATTCTGCCAAATAAACCTCTCAATATTATCACCTCATTAACACCCTAACAAGAAATCTAGTTACATACAATGCTAAGAAAGCACACAATAACATTTTCCTAGGACTACCATGACATGAGAGGAATACCCTCAAATTTATGCATGCATCATATTTAAATTAAAGAAGAATGAAAACATATTGACCAACCTCAATGACGAATCAATCCTATAGTTAAAGACATTGTCAAAATATGCATGCATCATATTTACATTAAAGATGAATGCAAATTTATTCACCAACCTCAACGATAAATGAATCCTATAGTTAAAGACATTGTCAAAACTAATTTGTAAAAAAACTTGGATGCATGATTTGTTTATCCTATTTTGGATAGCTAATGGGTCTTTCCCTTGGTTATTGTACCTAAGAAAGGGGAAAAATTGTGTATTTGTGTTGATTACCAAGAGTTGAATGCTTCTACCAAGAAAGATCACTTTCCCCATCCATTTATTGATCATGTGTTGGATACATTGTAGGGAAAAAGTATTTTTAATTTCTAGATAGCTATAATGGTTATAATTAGATATGAATTGCTTTGCAAGACCAAGATAAAACCACTTTTACTTTCCTTTGGGAAACCTATGCATATGTCATCTTACCGTTTGGTCTTTACAATGCCCCAGCTACTTTTCAAAGGGTTGTTTTGAGCATATTTTATGATCTCTCCCATGACTGTGTTGAAATATACATGGATGATTTCACTATCTATGGGTAGACATCTGAAGAAACTCTTACCAACCTAGAGAAAGTTCTTCAATGTTGCCAAGACCACCAATTGTCTTTGAGAAATGAAAAGTTTTATATGCTTAAGAATGAAGGGATTGTGTTGGGGCATCACATCTCCCTTGCTGGAATTCAAGTTGACCCAAAAAAGATAAGTATCATTAGGGATCTACCCACACCAAAGAAGCAAAAAGATGTTAGAATATTTTTAGGACATGCTGGTTATTATAGATGATTCATTAAGGACTTTAGTAAAATTATCACCCCATTGTTTGGATTGCTTACTAAGGATGTTGAATTTATTTGAAATAATGATTGTCAAACTATCTTTCAACAAATCAAAGACCTTCTCATAACAACTCTTATTTTGAAAGGGCCTAATTGGAAGAAACCTTTTCACATCCACATAGAAGCATCCGACACCACTTTAAGAGTTGTCCTTAGCCAAAAAGATGAATCTTTGAGTTATCCAATCTATTTTATTAGCAAGAATCTTCAAGGGGTTGAACTCAACTATACTATAATTGAGAATGAATTTCATGTCATCATATATGCCATCAAAAAAATTTGACACTACATTATAGGTTACTTAGTATTCATCCACATAGACCATGCAGTAATCAGGTATTTAATGAAAAAAATAGCTATAATAGATAGGATAATTAGATGGTTGATTTTGTTGTAAGAATTTGATATTATCATTATGGATAGACCAGGTAAGGATAATGTAGTAGCATTTTTCTATCTTGACTACAAAATGATGAGCATAGTCATATTGTTGATTATTCCTTTCCTAATGAGAATTTGTTTGTAGTAACTATTCAATCACCTTGGTTTGTAGATATTGCTAACTATCTTACTATAGGATCACTACCACAACATTTATCACCTAGGGAAAAACAATGTCTAATCTAAAAGAATAGACATTATTCATAAATTGTAGGATATCTCTTTATCACTAGATCAAATTTAGTTATGAGAAGATGTATCGGAGAAGATGAATCTTACGACATTCTCAGAGCCTACCATCATGAACCCTATGGGGGTCATTTTACTACCAAAAATATTGCTATGAAAGTACTTACTGGTGGATATTATTGGCCTTCTTTGCCTAAGAATGCCATGATTTATACCTAAAAATGTGATCAATGTTATTATAAGGGGAAACTCACTCGCTCTGATGAAATGTCATTACAACCACAATTGATTCTATAACCTTTTTGAAAAATGGGGACTAGATTTTGTAGGTTCCATTGATCTTAAATATAATAACAAAGAATATATTCTAGTGTGCACTGATTATGTCACATATTGGGTTGAGTTCAAGGCCTTAACCCATGCCTGAAATAAAAAATCATCTGAGTTCTTATATGAATAAATCTTCACCTGCTATGGAGTACCAAGATAAATAGTCACAGACCAAAGGCCATAGTTCACATCAGACCTCACATATGCCTTGGTAAAATAATATGAAATCAAACATAAAAAGTCTACCGCTTACCATCCTTAGTCAAATGATTAGGTAGAAGTTACAAATAGGGAATTAAAAAATATCCTCACTAAGAATATCAACATACATAGAAAATATTGGTCAAGTTATCTTTTGGAAGTAGTCTAGGCTTACAAAATCACTTGGAAAACCAAAACTAGTTTCACTCCATATGAACTAGTTTGTGGTAAGAAGTTTATTCTGCCCATTGAGTTTGATCATAAAACATTATGGACAACACTTGATTTGGGCTTAGATATTTTCTAAGCTCAACAAGACAAGACAATGGCATTGAATACCCTTGATGAACTTAGATAAGAAGCACTTCATAAACTAAAATAGTGTAAAGATAACGCATGGGTTGGCATGACAAGATCATCAAGACTAATAAATTACAACCTAGTGACTGGGCACTCTTTTTTGAATCTAAATGTAAGGATAAAAAATGAAAGCTTTAGTATAGATGGTTGGGGCCTTATGAGATTGAACAAGTTTTTGACAATGGAGTTGTAAAGCTCATGACCATTGAATATGTTTGGTTTCAACTACTTGTTAATGGCCATAGGCTGAATATGTACAAGACACTATTTTCTAAAGAAATTCTCACTCACTAACTTCTTAAAGAACAACATTTATCTCTTCTTCATGAAGTAAATCAACCTATTCCTATAGTCAAAGGGTATTTCTGTCAACCCTTCTCTAATATTTTCTAAGAGTACTAAAACTTCCTAAAGCCAAAAACAAGCCATTCACAATGACTTGGTTTATGATAAATAAAATCCTACCTCATGGGCTTATATAATTCTAGTTGAGTTGGGACTAGAAAATCTAAAAAAAATATCAAAAAAATTAGTAATGAAAACCTTTTGGAGTTGTTGATGGATGTTGTATCATAAAATCAAGTCATTGGCTGATTGACATTCATTAAAAAAAAGAAAAATAAAAAATCACTAAAAAAATAATTTTTTATTTTCATTTGTTTTTCCTTGCAGATTCATTATTTTGGAGCAGAAAAAATGATTTCCTCTTTGCTACAGGATGAAATTCTTGTTGTTATAGGATATTTATTATTGTTGTAGGACACTTCTTATTGCCACATGAAACATTTATCACTATCAGATGAATTATTATCACTCCATCATACATTACATTTCTCACAAAGCATTTTTGCTTCCAATCAAAGGATAATAAATGTCAGTACACCTCACATCCACCACTTTGATTCATTATTTATGCATTAATGAAAGGTATTTATACAAGTACTAAGGTAATTATATTATATTTATTTCATATCATAAGTTTTAATTATTACTAAGATGATGGATCTTAATGCTATTGAAAAATTTCCATATCTTCTCTTTTACTGATTGATGTGACCATTGAAGCGTTGCTGCCACCACCCCTTGTCATTACCATGAGCCATTCATGTATGTCAAATACATCCCTTGAGAGTAAGAGACCATTTATGTTGGAGGGGGATTTCTCATAATTCAAATAGATTGTCTCATTCCCAAATCAAAATCGTAAACATTTTTCCTAAAGCTACAAAACCCTTGTTGCAAGAGTATAAACCCTGTAACTAAAATTCTATCCTATAACATGGAAGGAAACTTGCTTAAACATGAGCCAATTGATATCTCTCCTTTGACTAATAACCTGAACACCCTAGTCCTATTTCATAATGTAGATTAGGCCCAATATTTTGAGAGGATACATGATATTGACCAATGAATTATAGAAGAATTCATTGGCTCATTGTATAACAACCTAGAAATAATGAGAGGAATGGAAATAAAGCTAACTAAAACTATCATCAGTAAGTATCTAGATTACCATAAATAGGGGAATTATGGTAGGAAAAATTTGATGCTGAGGTAGAGAGGCAAAAATTCATTAGAGGAGATGAAATCTTAGAGATTTCAAAATAGGGCATTACACGGTTATCATTACTAGGAAGATGGGCCATGGATGTTGTGTTCATCTCTAGATATTTCACCTATGAAGGGAGATATTCCATGATTCATTTATGGCATGGTATTGAGATAAATGTCCCTAACTTCTTGCTTAACATGATCACAAAAATGGTAGAAGCATTTCAAAGAGGTATCTCAAAGTTCTCTCTCATCATTGTTTAATTTAGCTAATTGTTCAAGACTGCTTACAAAGGATTAGGCCAAATATAATTTGAGAATTTTTTATTTAAATAACTATAAATGTAGAAATTAATAGTGAAGAAATGGAAGTAGAAGAACATATGATAGAATAAAGCCTTCTTGCAGCACTACAAAACCTACATAAAAAGACCTTTATGTAGCATCACAAGAACCTATAGAAGAAAACCTTCCTGCAGCTCCACAAGAACCTACATAAGAAGGTCTTCTTACAGCCACACAAGAACCTATAATAAGGACAAATCTTATAGAAGGGGCTTCCACACATAAATAATCTATAAGAAAGAAGAGGAAACTCATCCTCCAACCTGACTTGAGGAATCTAAATAACTTTCACCTTCCCCTAAAAAGGCTAAGGTCACATCTAATCCTCATACATCCCATAGATTAATAGGAAAGATGAAAAGTAAACCAAAAACTAAGCCTTCTTCTATTATATAAATTAATGAGGAATCTAGAAAAATAAAATTGCCATCAGTCATGAATCACTTGAGGTATTTATTTTTGATAACCTAGAGACTAACAAGGAAGAATGTTCTCAAGAAGGAAATAAGGAGACAGAGTAGGCAGAACATAGTCCTAAATATTTGTGAGAAGAACCAATGTAGAAAGAGGTAAAATGAATGGAGAAACCCACCATACAAGTATTTTTTTCTAATTTGGAGCAAGACCTATAAGAAATAGAGTGATTAAGGAAGAATCTATAGGATCAATTAGGAGGAGGACTAGATGAACTTGCTATAGTAGCTTCTTAGTTTTGACCCTCTATAGAAATCCATCCTATAGCCATTGTTTCACAACCTCCTTCTGTAACATAAAATCAATAGGGAAAACCTACAACTACCCAAGCCACCAGGTATAATTTCTCATCTACGGTATCTTATAAATTGATGAGATGGATAGAAAATCAATATAAATTTTTTAGGTCATTAACAAAGGAGAACAAGAAATTGAAAGAAGAGGTCAAGATGAAAGAAGAAAGGATCTCCAAACTGTAGTAGAAAATTGAATATATGGCTAGTCTTACTCAAGAGATCATTGAGTGTGGGCATCCTACAAGGGTATATTCAGTGTATATTGAGGAATAATGGCACAAGTTTAAATTCATGAGAATTTACTATGACATGCCTTATGAATTAATCATTCCTCTCTTTTTCTTTCAATTATATAAAGAAAGCTCACAAGAAGAACAAGCAAAATTGTGTGAGTTCTATCTTCATAACTATGTTTTGCCTCGTAATAGGGAATGGAATCTTAAATTGTATGTTGGAGATGTCCTTTTAAAGGTATTTTTATCATATCTTTTGAATGAGCATAGGAGAGGACAAGAAATGACTGAATAAAAAAAAAGAAAAGGAAAGTCAATTGGTTATCAGAAGAGAGTTAGCTACACTTGAGATTATGTTGACAAAATGGGATAACATTATGCTATAGAAGGAAGTCAGGGCTTGGTTTGCCAAAAATTATGATTTATCTGAAGATTTCTACTTGGGATTGAGAACTTTTGTTGGACTCACAACAAAAGAATTTTGTATAGAAAGATGGAATGAGCTCACTCTCGAGCTAAAAAGGAAAGAGTCATATTCCCCTTTCAATTTAAAGGCAACATTTGATAGAGTCACAAGATATATTCTACTTTTAGGTGAAATGAGATCTCAACTGTTGAGCATAAAATTCTAGCCTCCTCTATTTTGGTATCTTGTTCCAAATTGGTAGGATAAAACTCCATTAGATGAAGCCAAGGAGGTCATAAATTAACATATATATGAACATTGGCATGGATTTTATGCTCACCTATCAAGTGGTGCCATGGAGCCTATGGATTTTAGAACTATTTGTGAAATTGAAATGAGCAAGTTTGTTATTCGAAGATGAGCAAGGTCTTAAGTTGGGGGGTGTGATGAGCCCTAGAAATGTTATGTTTTTATCCTCATCTATCATGCTCATCCTTCTTGTTTATCATGCTTCTGAGTTACTTTTCTATAAATTTTATATCTTCAAACAACCATAATCTTGCAAATAGCATTATGTTCTTATAATCTTTGAATAGTTAGAACTTTATCTTGAAATCAAGTATTTAATAATTATTTTCTAATATAGGATGATTTTTACTATAATGTTTTTTAAAGATGTTTTAAAGAATTAGGTATATAACACAGACCATCTTGTAATAAAAAAGATCTCATCACATGGACACATCCTGCAGCCACTGCATAACCAAAGTCATGGATGAACAAAATTTGATTCCTAGTTCAATCGACTCATAGAAATGGTAATAACCTCCATGGAGCACAATAAGGATATGATTGAAGAACTGAAACAACTTTGTTTGTCCAAAGGTATTATTTCAAGATTCACATGAATGGTGACCTTAGTAGAAGGAACCATTTTTTGTTATCTTATAGCCGAATGTTTATTAGTTTAAAATGTAAATTGGTTTGTATAAAACAATCTCCCCTATATATAAGATAGCCGAATGTTTATTAGTTTAAAATGTAAATTGGTTTGTATAAAACAATCTCCCATATATATATATATATATATATATATATATATATATATATAGGGGAGATTGTTTTATACAAACCAATTTACATTTTAAACTAATAAACATTCGGCTATAAGATAACAAAAATTGGTTCCTTCTACTAAGATCATCGTTCATGTGAATCTTGAAATAACACCTTAGGACAAACAAAGTTGTTTCAGTTCTTCAATCATATCCTTGTTGTGCTCCATGGAGGTTATTATCATTTCTATGAGTCGGTTGAACTAAGAATCAAATTTTGTTCATCCATGACTTTGGTTATGCAGTGGTTGCAGGATGTGTCCATGTGATGAGATCTTTTTTATTACAAGATGGTCTGTGTTATATACCTATTTCTTTAAAACATCTTTAAAAAACATTATAGTAAGAATCATCATATATATATATATATATATATATATATATATATATATATATATATATATATATATATATATATATATATATCAACTCGAGGATGTAAACTTGATAGAATGATGTCACTGTATGTGCACACTCAATCTTCTAATTTGAATTTTTGTTGATTGTAATCTAAGATGGTAAAATCATGCAAGAAATGGAATGCTAGAATTGAACATGGATACAATATTGTGAATTAAATGATTACACTATTTTATCTTTGGAAGCTTTGTTAAAATGATTCTATGCAAGATTGGAAATCACATAATTCAAAAATAAAACACACAACACATAAATAAAGTAAATAACATGTTTAGCTATTTAACAAGTTGGATTGTTGATGCAAGACTTCTGAAGGGGCCCTTCCTCCTTCTGACTCCAACTTCTATCCTTCCTCTTAAAATAATGAAATGGAATAAAAAATGATTGTTCATATTAATTAAAATGCAACAATGCATTGCTATAGGGAAATAAAATAACAACTATCTTACAAAATATACTTCTGATACATTTCTCTAATTGATCTCTACTACCTTCTCAACCCTTTGTTATATATATATCAACCTGAGGATGTAAACTTGATAGAATGATGTCACTATATGTGCACACTCAATCTTCTAATTTGACTTTCTGTTGATTGTAATCTAAGATGCTAAAATCATGCCAGAAATGGAATGCTAGAATTGAACATGGATACAATATTATGAATTAAATGATTACAATATTGTATCATTTTAACAAAGCTTCCAAAGATAAAATAGTGTAATCATTTAATTCACAATATTGTATCCATGTTCAATTCTAGCATTCCATTTCTTGCATGATTTTAGCATCTTAGATTACAATCAACAGAAAGTCAAATTAGAAGATTGAGTGTGCACATATAGTGACATCATTCTATCAAGTTTACATCCTCGGGTTGATAGATATATAACAGAGGGTTGAGAAGGTAGTAGAGATCAATTAGAGAAATATATCAGAAGTATATTTTGTAAGATAGTTGTTATTTTAATTTCCCTATAACAATGCCTTGTTGCATTTTAATTAATATGAACAATCATTTTTTAGTCCATTTCATTATTTTAAGAGGAAGGATAGAAGTTGGAGTCAGAAGGAGGAAGGGCCCCTTCAAAAGTCTTGCATCAACAATCCAACTTGTTAAATAGCTAAACATGTTATTTACTTTATTTATGTGTTGTGTTTTATTTTTGAATTATGTGATTTCCAATCTTGCATAGAATCATTTTAACAAAGCTTCCAAATATAAAATAGTGTAATCATTTAATTCACAATATTGTATCCATGTTCAATTCTAGCATTCCATTTCTTGCATGATTTTAGCTTCTTAGATTACAATCAACAGAAAGTCAAATTAGAAGATTGAGTGTGCACATATAGTGACATTATTCTATAAAGTTTACATCCTCGGGTTGATAATTAAATAAAAATAAAAGATATAGGTCTATGGTAACTCTTTTATTGTTCATTTAGATCAAGAGAAGTATATTTGATTGTGAATCTACTGTTAGTCACCTACTCAAATCTGTAATAATTATAGTCAACAAAAGTCAACTTTGACCTACAATAACTACATTTGTATGAATATTCAAAACTAAAAACACTTTTAAGATTATTTATGTGGAGTATACTTCATTTTTTATTTGTATACCAACAATATTTGATCAATAATTTGTCTTCTACAATCATTTCTTTGCATCTTGATTTATTTTAAAAAAACACAGTCAACAATAGTCAACTCTCACATACAATAAATACAATTGTACTACTAGTCAAACCTCCTAATCAATTTTAATAGATATCCCTTGAAGTCCTCTACCACTTTTATTTTTACACCATCATCAAATTAATCCATTATCAAAAGTTATAATCAAAATGCTATTGAGTGGTTTTCCTTTGTTCACTTGATATTGCAAAATTGGCTAAGTATGGAAAACAGTGAAATTTGCGTAGGAGACCAACTTTGTACCACCATAACTTTTGCTATACATATTTTCATGACATAAAATTTGGACCATATAAACTAGGAACAAATATGAACAAACCCATGTGACCAATATTTTTTGAAACCTTCACACGTGTGAATGATTATGTCATCAATATGCTTACTTAAAAATTGCTGCCAAGATGACTAGGACATAACTAGGATCACCTAGACCTTCACAAGACTATTCGATTGGATTCCTTTCACTTCCATAAGTGCCCCAATCACTCTTGACACCTCACATGACCCCTCAAACATGATCAATCACCTCAAATGCCTGGACACATGATATGTAATCTCAAATCCACCTAGAACCACTTTGTCATAATTGCATTATGTACTAAGACTACTTTCACATCAAAGACAATCAATACATCTCAAGACCATGATCAACAATATGGAGTAGAGTGTGCCTAGATGAGAGTCAATATCCACCGTGGTAGTCCATGTTAAACGTATGGGTTGGTTAGGCTCAACAAGAAAGTATTAATACATAATCATTTAGATTTAGTAGAGGTTATCATTGTTTTCAAAGTTTTTGAAATCGTTAGAGTTTTTCGTAATACGTGATGTTCAAACCTAGGACTTATGCCATATCCAACACCATTCTTCAATCTTCTTTGATATTTCAACATGATATTTGGGCCTTTTGCTATAACGATCTCTATTTACTATTTAGTTTTAAAATGCGATCGTGTTCATCACTATTTAGAATATCATTGCGCTCAACATGTCCATATTTGGGAGAAGAATACTCATCTGAATTGTCGTGCTCACATAATGGACAAGGCCACAATAAATTCCAAGTTCAAGTATATGGACATCGTGCAAAGAGATGTAAAGGAGCTAAATGAAAAGATCCACAATGAAATGACTGCCTCCCAGATGACTTGCACTAGCCCAAAGCTACAACAACCAGTTAGCAAACTCACCGGGTGCAAGATGTTTGTAAGTAATGTAAACTAATTGGGACATGCCATCTCCTCCATAGATTCTTCATTGTGACTAGGGGAAAGGCCTCAAAAACTAACCACCCTAACTTTGTGACCATGCAGATTTTACATCGTATCACATTAAATTTTTTAAAAATTACTCATTTTAATATATTGTCTTAACTACTTATAACTAAGATTTTAAAATTAAATTCATTATATATTTTGCGATATAATCAATTTTATCACCATACATTATTATATATAATTTTGTAACATATGATAAAAAATTAATTTTTAGTGTACCGATGTTTAACCTTTAAAATACCAATACTTTACATTAAAAACTTCATTCATAATTAAATATATTCATATTGGGGTTGTTCCTATCGAGGCACTTGTTATGGTTCACCTTTTAAGCTATTTAAAAAGAATCAAACAAATGGAAGAGGATAGATGGCCTAAAATTGTTTTTAGTGACACACTATGTAAGCGAAAAAGGACATGGATGCAACAAAACATCAAATGGATGAGTAAATGGAATATTCAATTCAATATGTGCCCCAAAAATAATAAAGAAATAAAAGTCTTTGTTATGGAGAAATTCTACAAGAGAAATTGGGGAAGCGAGATCGGGAGGAAGAAACTATATTATATAAATGAGTTCAACCCCACTTGTGATCAACTCCAAAAAGCGTACATAGGAGCCAACATTTCTTGGAGGGCTAAAATTCTTATTGCTCAGCTGAGACCCAACTCTCACCAACTTCGTTGCGAGACCGGGCGTTGGAAGAGGCCAAAGGAGGCTTGGGAAGAGAGAATTTGCAGATTTTGCAATTCTGGGAAAGTGGAAACTGAACAGCACTTTATTCTAGAATGTGAGGCCTACAAGAATAGCAGAGATAAATTTGCGGATACTATATGTGACAGTTCTTGGCATAGCCTATTCAACAAAGAGCACATTGAGCAATTAGGGGGGCTCATCATCAGCCTACACAAGAAGCGAACATTGCTACTTAAATCTGCTTGAGTTGTCTTGCTATCCCATTGGCTATTTTTAATCTCGTGGACGTTAAAATTTTTATTATTATTATTGTCAAAGTGAATACTTTTAAATATAATCACAAAATTACATCTTAAAAAAACATTCATCTCCATAATCTACATAACTTATGAAAATACTATTAATTTACATAATTTATCAAAATACTATTAATCTTATGTCAGTGTCATTATAAAAACTCCCTTCAATATTCTTTACCCACCATAACAAAACAACCTTTAACAACAGACATTTGGAGCTCATTTCATCAACACATATATTTGTTTAACTAACGAACAGCGCCGCAATTCTACCATGCGCAGACCCTATGGCTGCCCATTTTATTGATTCATGATTTCTATTAAATACATTGGATAAGCTCTACAGATTGGGCGCTGTCAAGGAAGGAATTCCGCTCCCCAACATTGTTGAGGATGCCAAACAATACCTGATTAGAGTTGATGCTGCGGCGAGATTTGAACTGACTCACTTCTGCTCCGAGGCTGAAGTAGTGATCTAAAATCTTTTGGAGTGTACCCTTTTCCACAATACGAAGTTCAAGGGATCCAATGGTCTTAGCTTTTCTCGAAACAACATAGCCCAGATCAACAAAAGACTCATCCATGATCGAACATCTGTTTATACCGTATCACTGTGAAAGTTGTATTCTCTAGTGGAGTTGTGGGATCTATATTGGTAGCAATCCAATCCGTACTCACCAATGGTAGATTTCGTGCATACTGTCTCAATTTCCTTAGGTAAGGCTCCATAGAACCTGTGATGATGGAATAGGCATACTTGGCATTGGGTCAAAGCTGCGGAATAACTCTACACCATTCTCCATGTTCTTACATTTTTCGTAGATTGCATCTGCCAAATATGGATCAGATTTGAGCAATTTGGAAATAGATTCCCTCAGAGAAGGTACTGTGATTCGTTCACTAAATTTTCCTTCCTTGATATCAGTACAAAGTTCTTCCCAGACTTACTCGAAGCTCCGGAAAGCATCTACCATACTGTATGAAAAAGCTGATTGCACATAGTTTACCTCATTTGAATACAGCAGTCCACATTGGAGATGACAATACAAGGATTGTTGAGAATTGTGACCAAATACAACCTCATCTGGAGTGCATGCAAAAATCTGGCTGCTCTTCTTATTGCTCTTAAAAAGTTCATTACGGAATAAAATTGTAGTCACAGAGCAAGCTAGTAAACCTCCTTTGGTATGAATTTGTTTGTTACTGTAGACAAATTCAAGGGCTCTTCCCCATGCCTGACTGGAAATGCTCTGCATATTGAGACATATCGATTTGTTAGTATTTTCATTGGGATAGCTTGTACTTTCAAGTCAGATGACCTACTTCGGTCATTTGTAGACATTAATATAATTTTGGTTCGATTATTTGTGAATATTAATATAATTTCGTTTCTTTTTAATTTTAAATATTGAATTAAAGAGAAAATATAGCTCTATATTCTATATTATAGTTTGGTAGAGAATATTTTGATAATCATATCTCTAAATAAATGAGAGAAAAATCTAGCAATCAAAGGTTTGAGCTACGCATTGCATTCAAACATTTTTATGCTTTAAGCCCTGGAAAATATAACAGAGGTGTGATCATATCCACCTTCCACCTCTGGTACCCCTTTCTCAAAAAAAAAAAGTAAAAAAGAACGAATAAATAGAAGTTAATATACATTTAAAATTAGAAATCTGTAGCTTGAGGCTTGCAGAGTAATTTTAATTTTTTGGACATTTAAGACATCCAAAAAAATAGAATATTTAATACATAAGTATTCTATTCTTACATTTTGTTGGAAAGGAGAGAATATAAGTTTTTTTTTAATTTTTAAATTTTTTTGTTATTTTTTAAAGGTTTAATTATTATTTTTTAATTTGATAGGATAAACACTTTTAATTAAAGTAATGAATCGATATGAGATGCAATTAAAGCCCAATCTTTATAATAAGAAAAAGCAAAAGTAACAAAACAAAATAAAACAGTGAGAACCAAGACCAACAAAAACTATTAATTCTACCAAACTTTAGTAGGAACAGCTCAGACAGAATAACAATAAAAACTAACCAAAAAAACCTCAAAACAAAAACATTACATTCCTCAACCACAAGCCAGAGTCTGCTAACCTCTCGCCTAATTTTAAATAAAAAAATATATCTCTTCTATCAAATTTAGATAAGACTTGCATTTTCATTGAGGTACCTCTTTGAACAAGTTGAATACAGTATTTTATTCTATTTTAACACTTAGATCACATCTCATGAGATTTGACCCTAAAGCTCTATTATGAATATCCACGTACTTTTATTTCTTGAGCTCGTCACAATCAACAATAGCAATGAACTTTAGCAAATGTTGAAAAGATAAACATTAATAATCTAAGTCCTACTTGATAATACAGTTGCATTTAGCCAAAAGCAAAATGAAATCATATTAATAATTAAGAGCATTAATGCTTTAAGTTCTGTTGACTGTTACACAACTCGAATGAAGTTACTCGATTAACCAACAGATATAAAGGAGTACAATAGAACAATGCTTTAAGGTTAAAAAATACCTCTATTGTACGTACCTTATAATTAAATACCTCAACCTTTAAACATAGCAACATATAAATTAAGTTTTTGATTTCATGGAAGAACAGAAAAAATCTGGGCCGCTGTGAGTTCTAAAAATTATGATCAGAATACACATTGATTTCAATTTAAATGCGTCATGAGGAATCCTTAATTCATGCGCCTTCTATAGCAGCAACAAAAGTTAACACTCACCCCAGTTTTCGTTAAATTTTTTTTTCCAATATTAACATACCTATGCCACTTTCAGGTTTCACTCAACTGATATTACCATGTTAATTATTGGGTGATCAGGACGGGATGTCAATTTCCATCTGGGTGTATAAGTTTGTTTTAAAAGTTGAATATACTTAAAGGTTTTAAATGATGTGTTTTTTTTTTCAATATTTAAACATAAATAGTTAGTTATATATATGTAAAATTATTCATGGTTATATATAAAAATCAATATTTTATTAATGAATGTTGACACATATTTTATATTTATATGATTTTTACTATTTTATAATATATTTATTTTTAAATTTAATAAGGTTTAATATATTTTTCAATACATTTAAATATGTTTATTTAATAAATCTTTGTTTTATAATTGGTTGTTTTATTATTAGAATATGTTCAATGACGACAACAAGCCCCGCCTCTTAGATAAAAGCGAAGGGAGAAGTGGCCTCGACTGTGTAACTAGCTTTTGCACCTTCTAGGAGGTGGTGGTGGCGGTCCCACGGGTGGCCCATCTGGAGGCATATGACTCATAGTGCAAGGTGCATTACCCTAATGGGTAAGTAGCTCCTAGATATAGTGGATTTCCATCTCAACCTTGCCCGTTTGGGCTTAAATCTGTATGCAAGTTGATGAAATAACATAAAACTTGTTGTTAATAGAAAAAAGATAAGAACATTCATCATTGTTGAATATAGCATTATTTTTGGCTTTTCATAACTGGAAAAGAATAATGGCTCTGAAATTTTTTCCACATAACAGTAATAGAAGCCAAGAAAAAGGTTCACGGTGATAACAATGGATTAGACTATGAATCCAATTCCAATCAAATTAGGCTCGAGGGTAGAATTAGAAGAGGTGATTGAATGGCTTAGGCCACTGACAAGCATGACACTTGGGTGGAGCAATGTTCATGTTAGAAAGTCATTCCCAGAGTGGGAGACCTTGATAGACAAGACACGACAAAAAGTGGGTGAGTTTAGGCTCTACCCTGACATTCTAAATTTTGTCGAGTATGATATGCCAATTTCTGGGTGAGTAGTTGAACCCCCAGTGCCTATTGAGCTTACATAGAGTAGGGAAAAGGGGATCATGACTTAGTACAAAAGAACTAGAGAATTTTTTAAAAAAATGGGTGTCACTTTTCCACCACCAATCCTTCCACCATGCCCGACATGGTTACAAGATAAACTTGTGAAGCATAACATTGGGAAGAAGCTTTTGGATGTGAAGGATAGATGGTGAGTCAACATTGTTCAATTAAAATTTAACTTTCAAATTAGGCTAGGGAATCTAATGCCTAATAGCAACCAAATCCTAAATGGTAAGGATGCCTTTCTGAAAGAGTCCGAAGGCTTTAATTCCTAGCCATTTAGCTAACAAAACATTAGTGCCTATCATAATAGGAGACCATCACATGTTATAATCATTGAAAGAGAGACCTATGTGAAAACCATCCCCTTTCCATTTCATGTGAGGATTGACAACTTCAAAATCTTTCCATATACTTTTGGCAACAAAAGAGCCTTCAGTTTTGATAGGAGCCATAGTGATGAAAATGGAGTGGAAGCCCATATTCTTCCAATTGGGTTTACCATAGAGAGCTCTAGAGGAGATACAATGCCTTAGCAGGGTTTTCTAGGCCTCATTACCTTTAGTGACATGAACAACCCATTTGGCACATAAGGTTACACTATGTTTGTAAAGGTCAACAATTCCCATGCCTCCTTTATCCCGAGGAAGGTATAAAATATCCTAGGCCACACAATGGAATCCCTTGGAATGTTTGGAATTCAACCAAATAAAATCCTTGATAATTTTGTCTAACTTGTCATACGATGCTTTTGAAGGAGCTCAACAAGAGGAATAATAAACATGGTAGCAGCCAGAATCTTTGTGTAAATTTAGAATTTCTTTGCTAAATATAATGGCTTGGTAATCCAATATTTAACTTTCTTCTCCACTCTTTTGATGACATACTGCCATAGCTCCATTAGAGAGCAATCAAAGGTAAAAGGAATGCCAAGAAATTTGATTTTTTAATGTTTAATCCACTTCCAATTAAATTGGAGGAGCCAATGAGGCATAAGCATCATAATTTTTAGGAAACACCAAGTCTTAATCCATTGAAAACTAGATATAGATGCCAAAAAATATATTAAGAGCTTCATAGCTTTTAAGAAGGTTCACTCTTGTTCTTCTTGCATGAATAAAGTGTCATCCATAAAATGACCATTGATGAGCTGGGAAGAGTGGTCAAGTAAAAAGATATCTCAAACCAATCACCTCTCAACCTTAGAGACAAGAAGATATCCTAATGCTTCTACAAAGAAAAAAATAATGTTGAAGCAAGAGGAAAACCTTGCCTGATAGAGCGCTGAAGGAAAATGCTATCAAACTTAGAGCCATTAATGGTCAGGTAGGTTGAAGCATCTGAAAATATTTTTTAGATTGTAGAAATAAAATACTGGCCAAAACCCATAGCCTTTAACATAGCAAGGATAAACATCCATTCATTTGGATCATAGGATTTTTCAAAGTCAAGCTTGAGGACAATGGTGTGCTCACAAGAAACTTTATCCCATTCCATACCTTCCCAGATGATAATGATATTATCAAGAATATACCTCTATCTAATAAAACTAGTTTGTTTAGGTCTAAAAATTGTAGGAACAATAAATCAGAACTAATTGGCAAGAATTTTGTAGGAAATACTCAACAAATTCATGGGTCACCAACTGGTAATGAGTTACGGATCACCCACTTTGGGTATAAACTTAATATTATCTTTATTAATTAAAGCTCCCAAATAATGTTTTTTCAGGGCTTTTCTATATACCTAAATCAAGTTTGGCCCTACAAACTCCCATGTAGTCTTATAAAATTCACATGGAAAACCATCGAGGCGCGAGGCTTATTATTGCTCACAAATTGGATGGCCTCTATGAGTTCCTATAGGGTCAAGGGAAAGTCATATAGTCATTGGTCATCTACTTTAACTTTGAGAGGAACCATGTTGAGTCATTCTTGCAAAGCCTAAGAGCTTTCCTCTGTGACCTCGTAGGCTTTGAACACTAGTTGGTAGTGATTCATGAAAGCTGAGGAGATGTCTGGGAGGGACGTGAGCTTAGTGAGCTGACTTGAGGGCCTTGATTTGATCATGAGATTTTTTGTCCTTGAGGGACTTGAATAATTATTTTGAGGCTTTGTCTCCAACTTTGAGCCAATGTATTCATGCACATAATTATTCCCCTCTAGAAGTGTGGCTATCCACTAACCTAATGTAGTGTTTGAGGGATGCAACAAGATTCTATAAATTAGTATCAAAGGGATTAATCTCAATAAAGGAGGAGACCCTCTATAATTTCTTGAGCGTAACCTTCTCATTGTGCTTCCTAATGCATGCAATTTGCTTATCATAATGGCAGAGGAAGGTGGTGGTGTGTAGAATAGCCTCATTCTGCCACTCAATCTAGATAGTAGCATAAGGAGGTTGAGGGGCCAAGTTCCAAATTCAGGAAATCAAGTGGATGGTGCCAACATGGCCTAAGAGATAAGTATTGATGATAAACTAAGTATGTGGCACCTTATAAAACCCCATGATCCATTCCACTTTTCATGAGATAGGAGTATGATCGAAGAGCATGAAATTAGAGTGGATAGTGATAGGTTGTCCATTAATCTTGGAAAAGGATAAAATAGTTTAATTTGACTTCATATAATGGCCAAGACTTTTGATCACATGGTGACCCCCAACAAGGAAGTTATACCATGTAAATCAAGGCATGGTATTAATTGAGTGTTACCAGATGAATGGGTTGACAAGACCCCATTTATTCTTGGAATAATACCATGCTTCTCTTTCTCTGATGCACTACCTCGTAGACAAGGAATTTTTTTTTCCTTGGAATAATCAATCATATTAAAGTCCTTGCATAGTAACCACATGGTAGTGGGGAGGTTATTAGCAAATGATTGCCAAAGCAAAGATTTTCCAATACCATCATTAGGGGTGTAATTATCGAGGATACCTAATGAATGGCCTTCAATATCCAAGGGAAAATAAATGACCCAGTGTGATGGGTCCTCCCCTATGGAAATAATGAAGGGGGAAACTTAGGCAAGACTAATCTACTGGCACAACCATGTCCATCTTCATGCAAAGTGGAAAAATAAGTATTGTCATGCCAAATACATTACAAATAAGTCTTTAGAAGAAAACCTAAAACCTTAACTTCTTGCATGCAAGAAAAATCTAAAGAACCTATTCATTGATAGGCAACATGCATAGAGTATTTTTAGGAAGACTATATAAGACCTCAAACATTCCATGATAGTAATTTTATTAGTAAATATCATCCATGTGGAACTCCCCATGTCTATCCTCATAATCTACCAACACTGTAAAACTACTATGTTGGTTTAGTTTAGAAGAACCTCCTAGCATGATAGAGTAGTGTTTATCCCCATGCTCACCTCAAGGAGAGTCACCACCACCATGGGGTGTGCTGCATGACTACTAAGAGAAAGAGCCATTGGTTGAGGATATCCTAGTGGGAAGAACCATAGAATTATGGGAATTGCTATAAATTAGGCTCTATTGGGCCTAGGGGACTGAAGCAATAAGAGGAGGTGAGGTGGGCATCCCCTAAGAAAGCTTAATTAATAGAGAATGGGCTACTAGAGAGGAGGGTTTAAACCCTAGTTGAGGTTATTTAGAGTTGATTTTGGTCCAACCATCCCCATTTTCTACCACCTTGGGATTCTTGGGTTATAGAGAGGCTGGAGAAGGCTTTGAATAACCCATAAGAGGACAAAATTTGATACAATGGTTAGATGCCTGATAATGGAAGCAAGTGTTAGGTAGGTTGAAGTAAACCACTTTTGGTGACTAGTAGGCATCACCAACCTGGATATCAATAAACTCCTGAAGGTCTTTGTATAGGTCCACCTTGATGCAAATACATTTGTTGGGGTGGGAGGAGAACCACTTGGGTTGTTCCTAGTAAAGAATGCACCCGATGGGTATGCAGATTTACTCCATAAAGGACCAAAGGTGAACTGACAGGTTGGGAATCTCAACCTAGACAAGGACTCTTAGAGATGCTTGGTCTGTAGATTTCAATTCTCGAGTCTAGCTAGATAAAATCAAGAATGTGTTTTATAAAAATCAATAACTTGATTTGGTAAGGAGGGTTTAGATGTTATATGGATCTTTTAAAGTAAATAGGAAAAACCCTTTGGTGAGGTTCTGAATGGAAACCACATGGATTGCCATAAGCTCCCAAAGGTGGTGAAACCCATTTTAGAGAGATTCCTCCAAGAGAACCTGACAAACAAAGTAAGAAATAAGTGAAAAAATCTCATACCATTTACATGCATTTTCAATAGCATCGCCAAAAAGACATACCTCTGGTTGAGAGGGAAAGACAAAAGGAATTACATCATCATATACCTTAGATATAAACTTTTGAACTCTATTGGGTGTCATTCCTCTTATCTCTTGCAATAATAGTTGTAGTCAAGCGTGGAGAAGTCATTATATAAATTTAGCCCACCCACAAGATGAAGTGTTGAGTACAATTAATGTATAGGATCCCTACAAAGTTCTACATAAGGAATATGTAAAGAAGGAAATAAAACGCACACAAAAAGACAAATTGATCATAAAAATCCTAACAAATCCACTTTTCATAATTGTACAATTTATAATTTATAAATTTTTTAATACTTGTTAATGATTGATGTATGAATAAATAAACAAGAGCCAATATTTATAAAATTTTGATAATTATGTTTATTATTAAAATCTATGTTATTTAAATAATCTATTAATACATGTGTGTTTTCATGTAACAAACAATAGTGCATAGTCCATTACTTTATTAAAAATTCTCTATAAATAAGTTGCTACTAAAAGATATTGTCAAAACCTAATTTACCTTTCTTTCAAAATAAATAGATACACCCCAAAATAAATAAATATACATCCCAAAAAAATTAAATTTTAAATATAAAAAATCAAATAAAATAAGCAATACCTACAAACATAAATTAGTTAAACTAATTACCATTCCTTCCAATTTAATGAATAAAAAAAATAGATTCGTTTTTTTAAATAAATATCATTGAAACTACAATCCCAAATATAAAACAATAATCATAAACAGAATTTGGTTAAGGTAAACCACCATTCACTTGGAACAAATTAATGTTGAAAAATAAATGGCATCCATTTATTTTTTTCAGAAGATTTTATATTACCAAGTTGTATTATTTATCCAAATAAATTCTTATCTCAGTTTTTGCTCATAATCAAACTCATAACTAAAAACTTATAAAAATAAAATAGATTAAATGATTATATTGATTACAATTTATAAATTAAAATGGCTTCCACCTATTGATAATTCTCAAAGGATCCCATGTTACCTAATTGTATTACTCTTGTCTAATTATTATTGATTACACTTTATAAATTTATTGGATTGAAGATCAAAATTTGTTAAATACTTTTTTAAAAATGTTTAGTTTGGAAATAAAAGTTGAGATTTAATATACAATATTGATTAAGGATTTCAATATAGTTTTGAAAGCTTTTTCAGTCATATACACACAAGCCACTAGGTCAAGAGTAAATGTTTTGAAACCAAATTTATACATATATCTTTAAAATATGAGAAAAATGTAGATAATAATTGCTTAGTAAAGTAAACTGTAACTTACAAGTTGTGAGAAAATAATTTTCATATATATATATCTTTTAAATATAATTTAATATTACTTTAAAGTGATAGAGAATAAAAATTTGATACAATTAAATTTAAAATAACTTTAATTATTTTTTATTATTTTTAAATATAAACTTTAATTTTTATTATGTAATATTAAAATTATTTTGAATTTTTTTAAAAGAGATATTTTAATTCTTCAATACAAAGTATTAAGCATGAACAAGAAGTTACATTATACTTTTGTTTCTCAAATTGACAACCACTTAAACCTTGTACTCTCATATTATCCACACACATGTGCATGTGTATATGTATGTATGTATGTATATATACACACATTCATACTTAAACAATAAAAATAGAATAGAAATAGAATGATAATGCATATTAATTTTTCATATTACTACCTCAAGTAAGTATTATCACACAAATTCTAAAAAAATCTCTTATAAACAAATAAAAGTTTTCACCATATTTTGGTGTTGGTATGAATTTATGTCTACAATTTACTTTATCTAAATAGTTAAAGAGTTGTAAGTTTGTAACCCATTATATTAATCTTAAAACCTGAAAAAAAAGTGTGTGTTAAACAACTTAGAATATAAATGCATATTTTCTTGGTTGGTTGAATCTTCTTTGTGTGAGTTATATGAATGTCTAAATTTTTATTCCACCGCGTCAAATTATATCATTCCATGTGTAACAATCAATAGGAAAGTATTGAAAAATGGGGTGAGCTTAACCAATGTGCACAAACTTAATACATGTTGGCATCATAAAAAAATTCATAAATATTGTTAACTTTTACAAATGGTTCCATTTGTCCTCTCTATCATAGATTTATATGTCACAAAATCATTTCCACTGTGAAAATACCATAAATGCCATGTCATTCACTGCCTTGCTGGCAAGTTAACATATTTTAAAATTACTTTACACATCTAGAGTATCTAGAAAGAATTTGAACGATATCTATGTAGGTCCCAACACACACAAAATGTAAATCCAAACTTGCATCTTAACAACATATTTATAGTTTCTTTGGGCTTTGGTAGGCACAATTTTGATCCAGATTTCATCATCATGGGAAAATTTACAATTTTAGAGGATGAATTAGGCCTTGCCAGTTATGTAAATCACCTCCTAAATCTTGTCTTCCTCATATTCTACCTCCTTCATGAGAGAAAGGGTGATCGGGATAACACCATCAATATAGGTTTGTACAAGTTGGTTATGGCCACCCCCTAAGGAGGTGATAAAGCATGTATTTATGGGGTACTTAGCTATAGGATGGGTTTTTTGGTGTTGATATAGGATTTCCATCTTAGAATAACATAGGTGATAGGGGTAGGCACAATGCATTCAATGAACTTAACCAACATGCACTAACCACCAACATGCTAGTGTCAATGTTTGATCATCATCGATCATTGCCTAGATAGTCAAATGTTGGGCTCGCACCAACTTACCATGATAGGTACCACACTCAACACCAATGTTTTGAAGATTGCCAACATCACCGTATACCACTAACCACCACCATCACCATATACCACTAAATTTTGGGTTGAGAAAAGAGAACGAGAATGGATTGATTTTGAAATTTGCACCATTAAGTTCAAATCCTACCATTTCTCCTAATTTCTCCCCCAATTTATCTTGTAAAGTGTCTGGAAGGGCAAGCAACAACCAACATCTAGGAAGGGTGAGTGACAACCAACACCCTTTCCTCTATGGTCTATAATTAGTCTGGTTACCTCCATGATTCATAGATATATTTTGTTTTAAACTTCAGCCAATTCAAAAAACACGTTTGAAGTTTTTCTTATAAGGATATGAAAATGTCTCTTTATCTTCCCCAACCATTCCATGTTCCTTTCTCCCACTGTGGATCTTCATTTCTGAGCAACTCCAGAAGACCCAATAAGCCTAGCAAGGACCCCTACAAGGTTTTAGATCCTTCTCACCACTGTTAGAAAACATCAAGGTATGTCTAAGACTAGTACAAGGTAGAAATCCCAATTTACATTATTTGACGATGTCAAAACAAACCTGTAAGTTTTCAAGCCTTAAAGCCTAATTAAGAACACCATTTTGTGCATATCCTGAAATCATCACAATCCATGAGACCACATTTCTTTGAGTTATTTTGTCAAATATATCTTGTGTCTTGTGTAAAATTGCACATTTTGCATGCATGTCTATCAGGGCACTCATAACAAGCACATCTAATAAAAACCCCACTTTTTATTATGCTTTGATGGATATTTGTACCCTCTTTTAAAGCTTCCATTTTGGCATAAGATGGGAATATGTTGGAAAAGGTTGTGGAGTCTGAATTTACACCTGTCAATTGTATTTGTTTAAAAGTATCCAAATCCTTTTCAACAAGCCCATCTTGTGCATACCCTACTATCACTATATTCCATGAAATTGTGTCCTATTAATTCATTTTGTCAAATAGTTCATGTGCCTTTAGTATGCTTCCAAATTTTACATACATGTCTATCAGGGCATTTACAAGTACATCATCTATTATAAATCCACTTTCGATTATTCTTTCATGGAACTCCATACCGTATTCCAAAGCTCCCATTTTGGCATAGGCTGTGAGGATGTTGAAAAAGGTAGTGGCATAGCGGATAAGATGGATGCTAAAGATGGACTGTGACATTGGGGACTATTAGTGTAGGTTTTTATTTTTCCCTATTATTTAATTAGGAAAATTATATATTTGTGCATACATGGAGTTTTCCTACATTTGTGGGATAGGCTAGCTTATGTGGAGATGTGTGTCATAGATTTGTCATAAGTATCATAAGAATGTCATAAGTAACTCCATTGATGGGAGTTACTTCTCTATTCTTAGCACCTTGTCACCACCTTTCATGGAAGAGTTACAATCTATTCTTGGGGTGCCTTGACCACCTTTTATGGAGGAGTTACGTGCTCTCCTATATGTATTCCTCACTTTGGCCATCTCATGTTAATCAGATATTGGATTTTCTCCTATTTGTCTTGTGCAGTTTATCTTCTTGTATAGTTTCAAATTGCTTTAGCATCTATGTGATGTGCACTAGCTTCATCTCGTGTGATCATGTCTCCATTGCAATCGCATTATCCGAATTCTGGCAGTAACTCCAATATGGTATCAGAGCCACCCCGGTAATCGTGTGTCTGGTTATGCTATTAGTTTATTCTAAAATTTTTGCTTTGCTTTCTTAGTAGTTTTTTGTTTAACTCCGTTGCATTTGAGAGTTTTGGTAGAGTTTCTTGAAAACTCATGCAAATCCATACGGAAATCTATTAAAAAAATTACTTCTGTTGAGTTTCATTTAGATCTCCCTTTAGATATCTGAGTTAAAATTTTCCAAGGCATATTGTATAGATTTGTTGTGGCTAAAACAAGGCAATTTGTGGAAATATCAACAGCTTGGCATCCTTTTCCAGTAGCTTGGCATCCATTTCCAGCAGCTTGGCGTGTTTTTTTTCCTGCATAAACTTTGTCTCTTCCCTACTGTGCGTTGAGATCTATTAGGTCTGTAGATTCAATATTTTTTTTCCCAGCAAAATCAGAACTGCACCTTTTTTTGGTAAGACAATTCTACCAGCCTATTTTTTTTTAAATGGCGCCCCTTCCTTGTTTGGCGTCCCATGTGGGCCATTAAATACTTGGCCATCCACTTCATTCTGTCTTTTACTTTATTTTTTTAGTTAAAATTGACTTGTCAAAAAAAAATCAGTTAATTTGACTGAATATGAAGTATTTTAGATAATTTGAAATTTTGGGGGTTTAAATTTAAACTTGTATCTTCGCCTGTCGAAGACGAAGGGTGAGGCCCAAGTTGGCAGGAGGCCAATTACCCCTCACAAAGACCTCCTTTAGATTCTTCACACCGTGCTGAATCCAACAAGTGGTTGGAAGGCCACCTTCTCTCTCAAAATAGGTATTTTTTTAATGTTTTAGTGTTTTTTTTGCAAAAACACTAGTTTACAAGAAAATTGAATCTTTAATATATTGCAAACGGTAGCTCAGATTTGGGTGCCAGTTTTTGAAAAAGTGTTTGTATTTCAATTCTCCATAGTGTAGGCTTGTTATTTATTAAAAATGCACTAGTTTATAAAGTGCCTAAAATTTGGGTCTCTCGAGATGCATTTTCAGCTGAGTCCAACGTCCTGTTTGCTTAAAGTCTTGCACTGATTTCTCTAAGACGCATTCTTAGCTGAGCTCAACGTCTTTTGAGCATGCACTTGCATATTTGGTGGGGGGCTCAACATTTCAGGGGGGGGGTGTTTGCTTTTCACAACTTGCAAATCTTTGCTTTCATTTTCCTTTCTGCATAAATTCACAACTTGCAATCAACACAACTTCACCTAAATTTAGATTAAAATAGATTAATTTAAAATTAAACCCCTAACACCCTTCAACTATCATGAATGAAAGGTTAAAATATTAATCATTCTTAGAAGCAAAGGGTTGTATAGGATCACCATGGGTACTGAAGTAGAACCTAGCACTGGTGTTGAAAATGTCAAGTGGTACAACCATAGTGATGAAGCCTATGGATTACTGAGCTTGTCCATGTCTCCAGAACTTCTCTTCTATTTAGAAACCTCCAAGACTCCCAAAGGCATATGGGACACCTTAGAACTCTTATTTGGGAAGCTTGATGAGATGAGAGGTCATGAGCTCGAAAACAAACTCATAAGTCTAAGTCCTAGCAACTTTGACACCCTACAGGACTTCTTCACTAAGTTTAAGGCCCTTAGATTGCAATTGAAAGAATGTGGGATAGAGAAGAAAGATGATCAACTCATCCTTTCTATTCTCGCAAAGTTAGGTCTAAGCTATTCAGTCTTTGTCTCCACTTTCCATGCCACAAAAAATGCCCTTGACACTACATGGAAAATGCCTTCTTTGGATTCATTCATTGCCGATTTGACTAGAGAGAAAGATAAGCTAATTTAAATGGGCACATTGAAGTCTACTCAACCCCAAGCTTTGATAGCTAGAAATGGTAAGGATAAGACTTCAACAAAGGGGAAGAAGAAAAAGAAGGAACAGGAGAAGAAGAAAGAAGACAACAATCCTACCAAAAACAACACTGAGTCTTCTTCCTCCAATGCTAAAACTAAGAAGGAGAAGGTTAAGTGTGCCTATTGTAAAAAGATAGGGCATGATGAACACAAATGCATAAAGAAACAAATAGATCACCTAACTCATCTTCTAGAAAAGCATAACATAGGTGTTCCTGAGTCCATCAAATAGAATTCATCTACCCAAGATTCTACTAAGGCAAAAGGCAAGGGTAAGGAGAAATAAAAATGCAAGGATCTTATAGCTACAATAGCTTCTACATCTTCATGGGTCATTGACTCGAGTGCTTCTCACCATATGGGCTCTTCCCTAGTTGAGTTTTCATCTTTAGAGCCTTGTAGCATGACTTCAATTAGTTTGGGTGATGACACATCAGTTTTCATTGCAGGGAGAGGGTCAGTTGAAATGGAAGGAGGAACATTCAATAATGTTCTAAGTGTTCCTTGGCTTTTAACCAATCTCCTATCAGTGTACCAAATCACTCACATTGGTCGGGGCATGAGAGTTGAGTTTTCACCAGATTCAGTGGCTATTAGGGAGTTGCATAGTGATACTATAATGGTAGTGGGTAGGGCAGATCACCAAGTAAGGTTATACACCTTCTCACATTTTGCACTAGATTCTTCTCCAACAACATTGCTGACTCATTCAGATGAAGTTATCAAATTGTGGCATGAGCAGTTTGGCCACCTTAACTACCGCTACCTTGAACAACTTTGCAAAAATGACATGGTCATTGGCTTGCCTCGTGTCTAATTCTCAAAAGGAATTTGCAAGGGGTGCTCCCTTGGAAAGCATCCCAAAGAAAAATTTGACAAAGGCAAAGCTTGGAGGGCTTCACAACCTTTGGAGTTAGTCCATAATGATGTATCGGGACCCTTTTCCAAACCATCTTTCACAAGGGCCAAGTACATCCTCACTTTCATTGATGATTTCTCTAGGTACACTTGGATATATTCTCTTAAACAAAAGTCTGAAGTGTTTGAAAAAAATTTAGACTTCAAGGCTCTTGTTGAGAAACAGAGTGAGAAATCTATCAAGGTTCTTCGAATTGATAATGGAGGGGAGTATGTCAGCATCAGGTTTGAGTAGTTTTGCACCACATAGGAGATTGATTTGCAGTGCACAGTCACTTATAGTCCTTCACAGAATGGGGTTGCAAAACACAAAAATAGGTTCTTGAAATAGATGGGTAGCTGTATGATTCACTCCAAATCCTTAGCACCACAGTACTGGGCTGAAGCTAGCAATTGTGCTTGTTACATTCAAAATAGGGTTACTCACAAAGCTTTGAAAGGGATAACACCCTTTGAAGCTTGGCATAAAAGGAAACCTGATGTTGAACACCTTAGGGTTTTCAGATCCCCAGCCATGGCCCACATACCAAACAAGAAACACAAAGTTATGGAACGTCAATCCAAGCCTTGCATCTTTGTAGGATATCTAGATGGTATTAAGGGGTATCGCCTTCTAGATCTAACCACTCATGAGTTGTTCATTGAGAGAAGTGTCCATTTTTAGGAGAGTCCTAGAGACTCAACACTTGGCACTTCTTCTCCCTCATTGGATCTACTTCTTCATGATGATTCCTCATCAGATTTAGATTAGCCACAACAAGTTCTTGAGCTAGAGACATTTTCTTCTTCTTTGAGTTCAGACAGTGAGGATAGTGATGTAGAGTCATCCATCTCTAGTCAGTCAAAGGATGAGGAGTTAGCACCTGACTCGCCCACTTTCAGGCCACTTTGGGCCAGACAGACACTTGAGAGTGCTGGCACTTGGGCAGGAGATCTTGCAAATGACAGATGTACTAAGGGGGATTTTGAGAGAGATCCACATGCCTTCTTTGCTTTAGTTTCAGATCCATATACTTTTTGAGAGGCATCGAGGGTACCTGAGTGGGATAGTGCTATGAAGGAAGAATATTCTTCCTTAATCAAAAATCACACTTGGGATTTGACTTCACTTCCTAAGGAAAGAAAGATGGTTTGATGTAGGTGGATATATCATACCAAGTTTGTAGTAAATGGGTCGATTAATAAGTATAAGGCACGATTGGTCACCAAGGGTTTCTCACAGGTGGCAAGCATTGACTACTCAGAGACCTTTGCACCTGTTGTAAAGATGACTTCTATCTGACTCACCTTGGCTATTGCCACAACACATGGTTGGGATGTGCACCAGATGGATGTGAAGAGTGTCTTTCTTCATGAAAACCTAGAGGAGGAGATCTACATGGAGTAGCCACCAAGATTTGTTCAGGATTCTTCCTTAGTATGCAAAATTAGGAAATCTATCTATGGCCTCAAACAAGCCCCTCAGGCTTGGTATGCCAAGATGGATTCCTTCCTTCTCACAGCGGGTTTCACTAGGTTCCATTCTGACCCCAACATCTACTTCTTATGGCAGGATGATTCGCTCCTAATTTTGGTTCTATATGTTGATGACCTTTTGATCACCAAGAGTTCTTCATCGACCATTGCAGCGGTGAAGGCATCTCTCTAGGATAGATTTGACATGACAAACTTGGGTTTGTTGCACTACTTCCTTGGCATCAAGATCTCATAGTCAGATATAGGGATTTCTCTTGCACAACTTAAGTATGCTCTTGACTTATTGGCTCGATTTCACATGGCTGATTGCAAGCCATCTCTGACTCCCTTTCTATCAGGAGTCAAGCTTGAGGCTGACTATTCTTCACCATTGGTTGATGCCACTTGGTATCGACAACTTGTTTTTAGTCTCATCTACTTGACTCACACTAGGCTTGACATATCATATACAGTGGGACTGGTCTCCAAATTTATGCAGAAACCTCATGAGCTGCATTGGAAACCAAGTAAGAGGATCTTGCATTACATACAGGGTTCACATAGATATGGGATTCATTACAGATTTGGCATAGAGGTTGACTTGGTTGGATATATAGATTTAGACTGGGCTGATGATTCATAGACTCGCAAGTCCACTTTTGGTTATAATTTCTCTCTAGGTTCTAGTCTTATTAGTTGGTCTAGCAAGAAGCAGAATGCTATTTCTATATCATCCATAGAGGCAGAGTACAGGGGAGCTATTAATGTAGCTACTGAGGCTATTTGGCTTCAGGGGATACTTTTTGAGTTTGGAATTCCTATCAGGTAGCCCACCATCATTTATTGTGATAACCAGAGTACCATTTAGATTTGTAGGAATCTGGTTCAGCACCAGTGAACCAAGCACATAGAGATTCACATGCATTTTATTTGGGTGCTTATTCATAGTCAGGTCATTGACTTGATATTTTGCCAGTCTTCAGAGCAGGTTGCAGACATCTTCACCAAACCTTTCACCAAGAGCAAGTTCATTCATCTACGAGCTCTTCTTGGGGTGCGGTCTACATCTATAGCAACATCTTCTTTGGGGGGCCCACTAGCCTCTTCCTTTCTTTTATGTCTCTCTTTTGGGGGGGAGTTTTTTCCTACAAGTTTTCTCCTTTTCTCTATCTTATGAGAGATTGCATTTGTACATGGGCACCTCATTAGGCCTAGTTGTCGGGACCCATTTTATATTTCTACACTGTCCACCTAAGTTGCGCTTATGGGGGGGTATTAGTGTAGGTTTTTATTTTTCCCTATTATTTAATTAGGGAAATTATGTATTTGTGCATACATGGAGTTTTCCTACATTTGTGGGATAGGCTAGCTTATGTGGAGATGTGTGTCATAGATGTGTCATAAGAATGTCATAAGTAACTCCCTTGATGGGAGTTACTTCTCTATTCTTAACACCTTGTCACCACCATTCATGGAGGAGTTACAGTCTATTCTTGGGGTGCATTGACCACCTTTTGTGGAGGAGTTACTTACATGCTCTCTTATATGTATTTCTCACTTTGGCCATCTCATGTTAATTAGATATTGGATTTTCTCTTATTTGTCTTGTGCAATTTATCTTCTTGTATAATTTCAAATTGCTTTAGCGTCTATGTGATGTGCACTAGCTTCATCTTGTGTGATCATGTCTCCATTGCATTCGCATTATCTGGATTCTAGCAACAACTCTGATAGGGACTCACAGCTCTATTCATCTTCAACATTTTTTTTCAAACATCATCATTAGACACACTTTTCACTTGAACTATTTTTTATATCACTACCAAAATTTATCATACTGAACCCAATTTTATAGTCATGAATTATGTTTTCATTCCTTTCTTTTACGATCATGTATCCAAAAATTAACATTTGGTGTAGAAGGGGATGATCGTAGTAAAATAATGCTTATGTGAACAATTATTTTATAATAAGCAACATTACTTTTTTTACTTATTATCCATACCTTTACTAACATGCATATGTTCATAATCCAAATTTTTATATGTAATATTCTCAATATTTCCATTGTAAGCCTAGAATGAAGGGGAGAGTATGATATTTTAGTAAAATTGGATCTAACAGATATTTTTATTTAATTAATATATTAAAATTTTATTTTAATTCTCATTGCCTTATTAAAAAAATTATCCATAAATTTTTCAATAATCCATAGTGAATCACATTAAAATTTGAAGAATTTATGAAGTGTAGTTTTTTAGAAATAGATGATCAAGACTTTTCAAGGAAATATTTGAGAGGTCAATCCTCAGCATTTCAATAAGAAAGTTGAGGAAAGGGTATAAAAATGAAATGAGATTAAAATTCTCCAAGATTCACAACAAAAAATAGCCTTTTTTTACCACTTAAACCTTATGTTAAAGTATGCACTTGATGTGCAAATACATGGCCAAGTCTTTAATTTTATAGAGGCATCCACTAGAATCGAAATAGTACCTTAGTTGATGTACATATTTGCTTTGATGAAGGCTTTCTTCCACCCTTCCATAATTTATATAAGTTTAAATGGCCTTGTGTCTAAAAATAATATTGTTATCCTTAGAGGTTCATCTACATTGTATAAACTTAAAAGCATTTGGTAATCTAGAAATGAGATGGCTTGCAAGCTTGGATGATACCAAAATGGCAGCTCCTTTGAACTAGCTTAGAATTTACACATATCTTCTCTATTTTTGGGTATAAGTATAAAATAAAGATCTCTGACCTTTACCAAGCTTTTTGAATGAAATGAGAGGCATGTTATGGCTCCACCTCAGTATGGAGGCCCATAAAATACTTGCAAAGTAATAGTGTTGAATGTTAATATGATATTTATCATATTGGCTTGTTATATTTGTAGGACACCACTTTAGAGTATGATGTTTATGTCAGAGGTGTTTCTACATTGAAGAGGATCCTCTTGTCTATGTAGTATTTATGGTGGTCTTACTCCACATTTATAAAAATAATTGATACATATTTCACAACTACATTCTTACAATTACATTTATAAAGTTAATTTTGTAGAATGATAATGATTGAATCTTTTGACAATCTATAAAAAATTGACTGGATGATCGACAATCATTCTGTTGAAGAATCTATTACATAAGATTTAGTGGATTCTGTATATAATTTGTTTTCTATAGTTTTGTGTTTATTCATAGTATGTCATTATTTTCAAAACCCCTCTCCATTTGGCATTCCAATCATTTATGGAATTCCCTAGTCCAACTCAGAGATGTAACAAAAAGAGACTTTGATCAAGTTTCAAATGAATTGAATGAAAATTTCTATTTACTACCACTTGTTTGGGATAATCATGCAAATCATGTTTCCAATATTTAGTGGAAAACTAATAATGCTTTCACTTTGGATCTATTAAAAGGTAATTAGTCACATCGATAAATGGAAATGATGGATATAATTTTTAAGTCTAATCTTTTATTAGAATTAATTATTCTACAACATGGAATATCTTTGAATCCCATGATGAAAATTTTGTTTGATAGATACTTCTATATAACTAGTTATGCAACATTCTTTTCAGAAAGATTCTTTTATACATATTACCTTGTGATTAGATTTTGACTTTCGACATGGGATGGTCTTCATGATAATTGTGTATAGTTATGGAATTGTCTGGATTCAAATCCTGAATTAGATCTTGAACACGTTTGGATGAGCTTACATACTAAGAAGTAATGTGGCAAAGAAGTCATTTTCCAACACCATCATAATAATCTGAGGATGATATAAATGCCCATGATCATGATGGGCACTACTCAGATTAGTTGTAAAAAATTGAGATTAGATAGTGGTATACGAATACTTTAATAAAGTTATCTACCATTCAATCTATTACATCCTTAAAATCTTAGATAATGGCATTTAATATAGTTAGTAGCAATCAACTTTTGTAAGTGGAATGTTGACTCATCATCTAGAGCCTTGAACATATTTTCTATATTATGTGGGACAAAGATGAGATCTTTATGTGTAATATTGTACATGTAATGAAGAAGAATATTTAATTTAGTTTAATAACTATGTTCTATCATCTCATGAGCCTCCCTAAATTTAAGGGCCAAAAATTGTGGTTTGGTAGGTGGGAAGTATGGTAGTGGTGGTCTATGAGGAAATAATTTTAAAAAAATTGGAAACCTATTTTGCTACACTAAATCACTCATAACTCAATATGGGTTATGACATGACCTTACTATGGGTGATAAGGCAATGTACCATTATAATAGAATGGGATAAATTTCATCCCATATGGGCTCATATAATTTGTAATTCACACATGTCGTATAATTTTTTCTTATGTCACCTACTAGCATTTCCTTTCATGCAGTGTCTATAAATACAATATTTCCATGCCTCTAATGTAATACATCGAATGATTAGTTGATGGATAAATATAATATCACATGGGCTTTGTAGAAATTTCACTTTTTTTTTAACCCTATCCTGATTCTATGGGCTTTGTAGCAACTTCACTTTTTTAAAACCTTCTATGGGCTTTGTAGCAACTTCACTTTTTTAAAACCCTATCTTGATTCTATGGTATTCCTATCAATTTTTTTAACCCTTTCCTGAATCTATGGGATTCATAGCAAAATCACATTCTCGTGCCCCACCCAGATGCACACAGTTAGTGAATTCCATTTAAGATCATCTGTAAATAAAACTACCTCGTGCATGCACTATTTTGTCCATTTCTATGGTTTCATGATTTTATTTTGATATGTTTTATGAAGAGTTTTATATTGATTTCAACAAGTTTTTTTACATTCTTATAAACTTTTTGTTCATATTTTATATCATATTTTCTTAATTGGTTTCAATTCTCATAGTTTCATTTCTATGTGTAGTTCATGGCTTCTATTTGCGGTATGTTTGACCAGAATGTGTATTTATTTGTTACGTATGAATGGAAAGAAATAAAAATTTATATCAAAAGCATGTTATTTTATCTTGAAGATGAAATCATACAACAATATGGCACTTTTCTATTTTATGAAGTGTCTTTACATTGTGCCTCCTACATTGCATAAATAGATGGGCTAGGCTTATGTTTATATTTTCATGATAAAATAAGTGTGTGTGTGGACATCGATTATGAATATTTTTATCATGAAATTATAGGGGATAGGAATTTTCCTAGATGTCTTCTTGCTGAGATACATAATGATGAAACTTTCATATATGGGTTGTTTCCAGATATTCACATTTGTTGCACAAATAAAAATCTTCAACAAGCATCATTAGGGTAGAAAAAAATGAAATACGAGAAGTCACTATGGATGTATTTGCAATGCCTAATTTAGAAGACTTTCCTATGGACAATTTTTTTGATACTTTAACTGATTCTCCATTAGTCGACATAGTTATTGATGCTGACATGCACTGATTCTCATTGACTCATTGTCTAATGTTCACATTTGTATCTTCCAAACTATTCTCCATTCTCTTCCCCTACTTGATGTAATGTTGAAAGAAAGATTTGATTTTTTTTTTATATCTATTTCACTTTTGTTGATAAACAACAAACTTTATACATGTCTTTATACAAAATCTATTTTGACTATTTATATGGCATCTCATGAAGTTCCTAATGTTTTTACATATTACACATTGTAAAATAGATTTATAGCTTGAACGACCCAATATGGGTTAAATGTCATAGTGCATACAAAATAATGTATTTGAATGAGAGGTACAAGAAATGTATCCAAAAAGGGTGTTCTCATGTTTGTCGATGCATATAAGTCTGACTAACCATTTCGATGATTTGTATGTGTTTTAATGTTTTTTGGACCAAATTGTGCTTATATTGTATGCATTATTCAATCATTGTCCTTTGTACATTGTAGTATATGCCAAATAACATTCAATCGATTAAAAATTCCATTGTTATACATGTAAAGTTGCATTCACTCAATACCAAAAGTCCATTGATAATTGATTCAATGAAATGTTCTCCTTATAGGTTGGAATAAATGGGAAAAAGGTGGGAAGAAATAACACACCTTAAACTAAAAAATCTAGGTGAGGGTCCATTTGATTATATCAAGTGGGAAAATTTTATTGACGTCAATGAGGAAGACTTGTGGGTTACTTGGGTTGAATAGGACAGGGTTGATGACTTCATCAAAGGAGAATCAAGAAGGGAGTTGTTCCCTACAAATTTTTGAGTTTCACATTGCAAGAGAAAATCACATTTTATTGGAAATGATAATAGGATCACCGCCACCTCTAAATATGTCATGTAAGTCACCCCACACTATAGATTATAATCTAGTATCTATTTAGATGTTATTATGTTCTATTCATGTACACTTTTTTTCACTTTGCACGATGGTTTATTTTTTCACCACAATCATGCAACTATTGGTGTTCATATGGCTTTGATGACTTTTGGGAAATTGATGCCATGCTAAAAGAGAATTCTTTAATGCCCAAGTCTAGAAAGGGTGGTCGATCATGTCAAAGGCATATAAGGTGTGGTTTTTGTTGTCATTTTAGCATAAAAGGCATGGTCTATAGACTCGATCATGTGATGCTCATATACAATCATGTAGAACACATAAACAATGAATGAAACTACTATCATAACCAATAATATAAATAATTAAATGGAAAGAAATGTTTTTTGGCTCCTTACATCAGCCCTCAATTTAATAAATGGGTTCATAGGATACTATTGTTGGGAATGTCTGTTGATGATATCCACCTTAAACACTGAGATATGGTGCATGAGAAAATTGTATTAATTAATAGTGAAACATAGCGGGATGATTTCTTGAGCAAAGATGGCATACACAATAAAGAATGATTGATCAAGGAGGTAAAATATGTGTACAATGCTAATGATGCAAAAAATGTTCAGGAGTGGGCACTGGTGAATCTTGATAAGTGGTTTTTCTATCAGGGATACAATGGGGGAGAGATTAATGGGGATGGGGAAATCCTCTTCATCTTGGGCATCCAAGTCCCACAACATCTATAATGGTTGTTGAGATTTGGGAAGCATAGCTTATTGGCAATGGATGTAATTTTTGGGATAAATGCAATGAGAATATTGTGTCAATGTTTGTAAGAGTAGTTGATAATATTAGTTGTTATGATGTTTGTAATAATAGTAGTTATTTAAATGTTTTTTATTTTTTTCTTGTATAGTTCTAATTGTAAACACTGTTGGCATTTGATTCCAAACACGAAGGTGTGCCCATTGTATGGGTAATTATGTCTTAGTATTATACTGTCAACGTAAGACAATGGATGTAAATTATTCTTCAAAGAGTGCATTTAAAATACATTGAATGGAAAATCAGTGCCTTCATAGTCAATGATGTCGATGAAGAGATAAAGGCTATAAGGTATGTCATTGTTATTCCTACACGCATCATGGAGTTCATATTTGGATGTTCATAGACACCATCCCCACCCTATTACATTAACTTATGCAAAAATATTATGTTATGTATGGAGACATTCGACTATGAGGTCTATTTATGCATTTGGCATGTTCATCGTGTGTGGTTGAAGAATTTGATAGCAAAGGTGAAAGATGATGATGTAAGATGTGAAATGTTTGTTAAGTTGGGGTTTATAATGCATAGTTATGCCAATGAATACATGGCTATAAGGGAGTCCAAATTTTTTTTAGAAATATATCTCTCCTCTCAAGCTACTTTTTTTGAATACTGGGAACAAAACTAGGCAGACAGGGTTAGAATATGGTTATGATGTTGTCGTACACTTCTGCATGCTAGACAAGACACCAATACAACTATAGAATCTTACCATTCCCATTTTAAATTTCATTTCCTAATCATAATAATGAATCTTATATATCATAGGGTATATTGGTTTATTCACCAACTAACAACATTGATTTACATAAATTATTGGTGGCTACAACTATGTAAGGACACTGACTTCCATAGGAACTTCAAAATAGAGAGACTTGAAAATATTTCATGGATACAGGATTTACAGAGCCTATATTTTCATGTTACCTTCAACAATAATTAAATTCATAGGCATGGGTACAAATTATGGAATATGAGATGTTTCATTATCGCATCTTCAATGTAATGCTTTTTATGTCTATGTGTAATTGTTGGTTTTCACTTCAAGGATACACTTTCAAGCATGCGGTCAAGGTGGACCTAATGAGAGATATGACAAGTTAGGTATTTGTAGAGGATTTATCCATAGTACATGGTGTTAACAAGAGCATCAAAAAATTCTATGTTGAGTACTGTGTAAGTTTTGTTTCCCCCCATACTATATGCATTGACAACTTTGAGGTGACTATCATTTGTGTAATACATTTTCATTGCCTAGGTCATAGACAATAGAGTTAAAATTGAAAATGAGGGAGAAAAAGGCATGGATGTTGGATGTTTTCACACCAAAATTCATGGTGTATGGCTATGGATATATAAGGATCAATCCGTTCACTAGAAGGTGTTGCAACAAATTTGGTGGATGACACTGAAAACCAATTGAGGGAGGCTGATAATGTAAGTCTAATAACTACTCAGAGTCATATGTTTTTCATATTTTTTGGCATTTCTAACTAGATGAATTTAATTTTTTGAATAGATCATGTATACTATTGTAGTTGATGATGTTGATGCCCTGATATGTAGAGCATGAGATATATTTGAGAGATGTTTTGCAATAGATAGAAGAGTAGAAACTATGTCATTATACAAAAACTATATGGAACATGTTTACAAAAAGTTATAGAGTAGGGTGATATCGAATGCATAATACCCAATGGCTCATCCATTCAAAAATGTGTATGATGGGCATGAAACTTCCACTCATAGACATAGAGGCTTCATAAAATATATGAATAGATGAAAACATTAGAGCATGTCGTAGGAGACCACACTTTTTCCAAACCCACCTTATAACAATCCAAAATGACAAGTCTAGGATGACAATATTAATAGGGTAGTGAAGTGAGATAGGGGTGGACATAATAGAGACAATGCATCCTAATTACAACCCTTTATAGGTTTCACTGACAACAAAAAAATAATAAATACGTGTATAATTGATTATAATATACTATTGTTATATCTTCTTATGTAATTATATTCGTTTGATGCATTGTCAATTGTTTTTCAAACCAACAAAAAATAAATAGATTTTTTTAAAGGTGAATAGTTTTCTTAGACTATCCACATAGAGTAACATATTTCATAAATGTATTATCTCTTAAAGGATTTTTTGAATGATATTTAAATATAAAAATAGTTCATCACATTATTAACATTATCACACTTACAATTAGGTGCCCATATGAACATTCTTTCAAATAAGAAGTTGGTACACACTTAAGCCTCTTGTATGCATATAATTATTTCTTTATCTTATAGTAGATCACCCTTCTACCATCCATGCTCTCTCTCTCTCTCTCTCTCTCTCTCTCTCTCTCTCTCTCTCTCTCTCTCTCTCTCTCTCTCTCTCTCTCTCTCTCTCTCTCTCTCTCTCTCTCTCACACACACACACACACACACACACACACACATTGACATACAAAACCATCATCTAAACCATTCTCTCTACCATTACCTTCACATCTTCAATCTCCACTCTTCTACCAAACTTGGTAATCCTCAGATATCTCCCTTGGCCTCAAGGCCTCATTCATTATTCCATATTTTGACCTTGTAACTAAGAATTCACATGGTCATTCACCTGACTCTTGAAATCTTTTCATTCTCCAAGAAATTAACTTTGCTTATAAATCATTCCTCCTTAATCCTTCCACTTTCATTATTCTCTTCGATAGTTCCTCCTTGATCCACCACCTCAAAATTAATTAGAACTCAATGAAACTAAGTAGTCAAAATGATCACTTTGTGTTTTTCCTCTACATACTAATGATTCAAATAGTCTTATGCTCTCCCTTTAAGGTCTTCACATAGTTGGAATGGGTCCATGATCATGTGAATGGATCTAGACCCTTGTAAGGCTTGGGTCTAGTTCTAAGCCCTATGTTTCATGACCTTAAAACCTCCTTTGAGTGTTAATGTTGCCTATAGAGTCTTGTACACATTTTTTCATGCTCAAATCAACATTCCATGTCTTTCCTTAGTGTTATAACACTCCTCATGTTATCCTCCTAACATCTTCTCACCAAGCCTACATTCATGTCTTGATTGGGATTTCCCTCTATCTGAGACAAAAAGAGGGCATTTCCCTTATTTTCAAGGAAAAAATGAGACCACAGAGGGTTATAACAGGTTTTGATGACCTATTATACCAAATTTCAAGGCTGGGTCACTCTTCTAGAGTCCTCAACATCACAATTCTTCAAGATAGACTTAAAAATTTGATGACTATGCAAGGTTAGGAACTTTAGACTATGTGATAAGTGAATCACAATTATTAAAGACAACAAAACATAGACAAATGTGTACCTTTATTTGACTATGTAAGGTTTTTATGGATCTATATACATTCTAAGGTTATTAACACTTCACAATAGTCACTCTCAATACCTTAGTCTCCTTAACAATCATGATAGGACTTAATCAACTCAATATCCATGCCCTTTTTGATACCCATACACTCATTCTTATCTTATACTATGCAAACAAGGTATGAACTTTTGAGAATAGGGGTCTATTTGTATTTAATATGTTCCAAAATTCAAATGGATTCTTGTCAAGATCTTTCATCCTTCTCCACATATTCTATCTTCCCTAATCCAATGATCATTCAAAATTTTCAACACATTTATGATCTATCTTAATACATGACTATATAATGACAAGGTTCCTACCTATGCAAGAAGGGTTTACCATAAAGTTGACTATGTAACTAGAGATTTGTCACTTATTTGCATTCAAACCACATAGCCTAACATTTCATCAAAGGTATTCTAAAATGTAGACTCATCCCAAATAGAAATCATAGTATTTATTCAAGAAACCACATCAACTCACCTTCATGCCTTAACTGACATAAGTATATAATAAAGCACACGATAGATTTATCCTTTCTTGAGTTTATCCACTCCACATAAATCTATTCAGTAATGAAAAAGTTTGAAAGATATATAGTGTCAATAGGATTAACATAATATAAAGATCCTTCTTTCATAATCCTCACAAACTTCATCAACTTTAATTTTTTTCCTTTGACTATAATTCTGTACTTTATTGACTGTCACCTATAATCCATTATTTCAAACTGTAACTACACACACATGGATCTTCTTAGAGATTAAAAGGATTTATTTAAATAATGCATCAACAAGAGCAATCTTTATACCATTTAAGACAAGCTTGAACACACACAAAATTCCTTTCTTATTCATTTGAATTATTCTCTATCACATGTAACTATGTTGATTACTACATGTAGAATAATTAACTACAGTTTGTGAATTATTTTTGGAAATTATCACTAAATAATTTTTGTAGTTGTGTGGTAGGTAGAAATACTAAAAAACATGGGGAGTGTTGTGGAAACAAGAGAGGAATTCCATAAATTCTTATGAAAAAAATATTGGAAGAGCTAAATGTGGAACATCAAATAATGTACTAGATCTCATGTGTAGTGGTCAGTTCTATCAACTAGAGGGGGATTGGATGCACTATAAATTTCATTGAGCCTAATGGATTATGATGGGTAAATGTTCTCATGACTTACAACATGGAATATCCTTTGCACCACATTCCAATGGAAAGTTATGAGTATGTGACAATCATAGATAGGATCGATACTAATTTCTACATACAATGGTCATATGAATGGCCAAAGGATGATGCCATTTTCCCTGATGTGTGGGATAATCTTGGCACCATTCTGGGCTATCTGAGGCCCTTCATGGAGAAGTTATTTACAATAAATGTGTCTAATGATCTATATTTTTATTTGCATCTATATTAGGTATATAATATATTCATTAGTTTGAAATTACCATTCCGAGTGTATTTCAAATTATACAATGTTTGAAATAACCACTTTGATTCCTCCAAGCTTTATCCAACCCAGCCATACACAAAATTGTGGAAGAGGTACACAATCTCCCACAACATATATTTTCATCTCATCCAATTAGGGTGAAGTATTTCAAGAATAGTACCACTTTATTTTTACACACATGTTGTAGATGATGAAAGTGATGGTGACTACAATCCATCGAATGATAGTGACATTTCCAAAAGTGAATAGAACAATTATATAGAAATATGTTTCAATATTGATAACTATTTTTTAGTTTTGTAATTAGTTTTATTTGAAAATTTTTAATTTATTTTTAAATAAATTACATATTTTTTTGTGTATTACTTGAAGTTTTGATTCTAACTCGTATCATTCAAATTCTACCTTCACTTTTTCATGTAACAATATTGATCCAGAATTTGCTAATATTTTACCATAGGTCTATAATAGTGTTTGATTTTTGATCGATGAAGAAAAGGATTTCCTTAGATGGAAAGGAGTTTATAATGTTCCTTTATATATTTTTGTATGTTATCTTATATAAAGTGAGTGTTTATATATGTTATCGAACACTTTTGCCATGACTGTATATGAAAATGTATAAGTATGCGAGTAGCTATATAGGTATACTCACATTATGAAGGCATATTTATGTTTTTGAGTTACTATTTTATTCATTTTATTATTCTATCATCTTTTGATACATATTGTGGTGAAAAACATAAGAATTGTGTGTATTGCATAGATTGTATTTCCTTATTCACCTTATTCTTTCTTAGGTCTATAATTCTTACAAATTCTACATTATATTATTTAAGATCATGAAAAAATAACCAAATGACCCTAAATATGTTATAAAATCATTTTACACTACTTATCTAACATTGAGACACCTTCAAAGAAGATTGAGAGTCAAAGAATGAAGCAAACCTTCAATTCACGTTCCCTTCTAGGTCCATTCTACCTTCTACACAGTCAACTTGTAAATGAACTTATTTGTCATTATAAAACCTATAATCACTTGGAACTCATTATAAAACCATTTTATGGTGATAAAATAGCATGAAAACACATTTATACATGATTTAGAGTCAAAATATATTAGTAAACAACCATTTGCCATACTTTTCTAGGTCTCTTAACATACACCTATAGAAATTCTAAATATAGTCAATCGTTCATTCATAAAAAAATTAAATACACAAGATGAAGTAAGCAAGTGGTGGAAAATAAACATCAATTTCTTAGGTCAAAATCTCAATAAGCATTTGTTTCAATCAATTTCCATCCAAAGTCATAAGCATACATGGAATATCAGACACATAAGTCATTACACACAACTAATTATCATTATTTATGTATGGACTACCATATCTATTGGGAGACATCCCATTGGCTTGTGAAAACAAGATATCAAAATCTACCTTTAAATTGGTAGCTGGTGTTCATATATGGAAACTATTCCTTTGTGATTCAATTTAATGGCTCATATAGTCTCCAACCTTGCATCATGGAGTGCTTTTGTGTAGGCATGGGCAGTTTCTAGATTGACAAAAATTATTTTAGCATCCATATTTGCATCCCTTAGTATGAGAAGTGCATGATACAACTTCTTGACCTCTTTGGTCTTCTTAACTAGCGTAGTTTCTAACTTCATAACCTTTGCCCTTGCACCATCAATAAGCTCAAACAAAAACTAGTTTTCCCTCTCAAGTGATTATTTTCTTATAATCTTTAATGACAGTTACAAACCAACATGTTATTCTGCACCCATTGCATTATTAGATCTCATCCTTGCAATAAGTTCTTCCATGTCCTTAGGCAATTGGGAAGCCACATTCTCTTCTAGATTTGTGACTTCATCTGTGAAAAATACATGTGAAAGTTAATGATATCATTCAATATTTTTAGCATTGATAAGCTATAAAAAGCTAGACATAAATGAGGGTCCATGAGAATATTCAAAATCTAAGAACATCCAATTGTTTTATATTATAAATAATTTCTTTACACACACATATTTTTCTAACTTAAATGAAAATAATGAAATCTTTTTATTATCCCAATGTTGACAAATGAGAAAAGTGGGCAAGTGAAATGGATAATACTACATGTTACAATGGCTAATGATGAATTTGTAAATTAATTTGAAACACAAAAAACCAATAGGTAATACCATCATTATTTACCTGTGGGATGGTCATTCTCATGTATTAGAGTGTTTCCCCATTATTTCTCATACCTCCTCCCCTACCTTGAACCATGACCCATAGACATTGACAGTTGTTATGTCGATTGCCTAAATAAACAAACACATGATATGAGACAAAGGAATTCTAGAGAAATAATCCATGCATAAAAATATTATATTGCACTCCTTCCCACCATAGTTACTTTTATAAAGACATAGAGACATGAAAATATGTGTACTTTGTCCCAACATGTGAAAGAATGAAAGGAGAAAAAGGCATACATGTGAACATGATAGATCACTTGTCAAAAACATCACATACCATACACATAAGAAAATATATGATGAGTACATGGGAAAAACATTGAATCATTCAACCATGCATCATTATGCATTACATCGGTAAATGAAAATTAACCACAAAACCATTTCTTAAGTTCTACATAAATAAAAAACTACATATCCAACTCAAACTAGAAATGAAACACTTGTATTTAAATCTCCTATCCAAGTAATATGTTTAACCACACATCATACATGTCATACATATTATGCCAAAATGTATGTATATAAATAATAAAGTCCAAGGCAGTAGCTATAAGTCAATATCAATATTCATGCCCTAGCCATTAGGACTATGTAAATGGACAAATAAGTGGAAATGATCAAACACATGAATGCACGTATATGCATATGTCAACTTAAACACTTGCATTTGAAAATTTATAGTTTATAAATCTTGAAAAAATCAATAATAAGACACCAACATGAATAATAAACTTATCAATTTTGGTAAATAAGAAGTAACTATCATACCTCCTAAACATGGTCTATCCATGCCTATGACTGCACCAACTCATCTCCAGCAAAAGCCTATATGTAATAACAATATACAATACTATCAAAATATTTTATGGAAGCATTGAAAGAAAGGTAGGGCAATAAAGAAGAGTGCATATAATACATAGTCATCATAAGAAGTACAATATCAATTTATGAGGTAACCTATCATGTGCACTTTTAGTTGTTATGACCCCCTGAAAAACATATCTACCATTTTTCAAATGGGATTATCTCAAAGGAATGTGATCTTTATCACTAGAATGGGCTTAAGGGTCATCCCTATGTAATCAGAATGGTGATTATTGTAAAAATATCAATGTTAATATTGAGTAAGCATAATTGAACTTAGCTTTAACTTCATGAAAACCAATGAATATAATGCATTTAACCTAAGGTCCATTATTGTATGTACCTTGTTATTGTTCCACCCATTTTATTTATCACTCCATTTGTTCATGATAGTCTCTTTGCTGAATGTAGGCTTCCCTTCTCCATGCCAAGTTTTCACTCAAATCATATGCACCCATTTTTTCATATATAGACTTCAAGGCTATCTCGCTAAGATAACATAAATCAAAGACATCCTCCCTAGCCAACCAATATCTTTATAGCCTATTTCTCTTGTTGATTCTTTGGTTTTTCAAGGGTCTCTTTATTGGCCTCCTTTATGATTATCTTTTCATGATTTCTCTTCCCTTCAGCTTACATTTCCCACTTCTGACATGCCTAGGGGGCCTCCTTAGAATGGGTTGTTGACCATGAATCTTATGATGGTGAGTGTTAATTATGTCTCATGACCAAAATTCATGGACACCATCAACTCTAAATGTGTCACATGGCCTCAAAAAGCAAAGTTGCACATTATACATTACAATACCCCAATCCTTGATACTGTACTCACTAGTATACCATAATTCAATAAGGAAGAGATGTGAGGTTAAAAATATAAATCAATAAACAAAATATACCATCATCAAACACAATAAAATCATAAAATCATAAATCAATAAATATAAGATAACATCATCAAAGATAATCAAATGCTCTTACAACATTCAGTTCTTGCTATAATTCAGATTGTGATGTGTCTGGAAGGTAGTCACCATCATCATCAACATCCTCATCACCATTGTCATCGAAGTCATATGGTTCCACCTCCTCCTGTCACATAGGTTGACATATATATATATATATATATATATATATGACTCCAAACATATATGGAACAAAAAACATGTATGAGCATGGAAAATGAAAGAGAGAGTAAAAAATATATGCACATTTGTAGGGATTAAGTCATTATATAGGTGACTATCACCCACATCCATGTGGCTCCACTCCACCCCTTCCAACTAAAACATAAAACAAAAACAACATAGAAAAATATATGGTGTGTCAAAATTATTATAATTTTGATTGCTATAAGAGGGAAGAAAGAAACATTATTTAACATGAGGATCAATCAAACATTAAGGGCAGCCAAAGGTTCCCATGTATCTCTTGAGGAATAGTCATTAGGAAATTCAAGGACACCCTCTTCACTTTTTATTTACTCCACCCCCTCCTCCTGCAGTATTAAAAAAGATGTTACAAATCAAAATATGGATGCAAAGTTTACAAATATTGAGCATTTTACTTATGCATCAAGAATATTAAAGTAGGTATTGAAAATACTTATACCATCAATAAAATTACCTATGTTATCCTCTTGTCTACATATTTATTCGATAAATAATCAATCTCTCAATGGGATTTCACCCTTGGTTGTTCATGGATAGAGGATGGTTGTATCATAATAGTGGGAATACCATCCCCAATGATTGATGCTCCATATATCTTACTCATTTGATCTCTGAGGGTGAGAGGGGAATGTATAAACTAAGCCCTTACATGTAATGAGTAATAACGACTAACTTCATTCTCCTAACACAATGCATGTCAAAATAGATTAGCATCAAAAAAATAATAATACAACTCAAATTCACCTTCGAGTACAGTAGCTAAAAATGCATACCATTTATTCAGTCTCAACATAAAATTGTTTGATGTAATCATCTAATTCCCACTCATCCATTAAAAATCTGAGTATCAGAGTATTAGTTTCCCAAAAATAAAAAATTTCATTCAAACAAGTTAAGAACATGCTTTACAACACTAACCCTTACTAATGAACTTATTAAAGAAATTACCATAAAGGTCGCCACAAGAGTACAATGGTGTGTCGATAGGTAGGGTAATATAATTAGTTGGAAATATAACATAGAAGTCATAGAATAATTAGGGAAACCACTATTCATAAAATTGACACCCTATATTGAAAGCATCTATTATGAGCCTCCAACAAGGAAATGTACATATGAGAAGGCATTACATTTTCTCTAGAGAGTGTAATGTTCCAAAGTAGAGATTGTATTTTCACATTATAGAAACATAACATACCAATTCATTTTGAAACAATCTATATAATATGGCAATGTCTCATGTGGTGATTCAATTACAAGCTAATCAAACCTTTGTATGTATTAAATGAGATAGATAAAATGTAATGCATACATTACATTTTGAAAACTTTAAAAGAAACAAAACATTCTTGTTGTAAATTTCAAAGGTTAGCAATAATATTTTTGAAGCCTATAATATCAAGTCCATGGAGATTGTATGTAAAAACATTAATTTTAGTTGTTGCTTCTATGAAAGAGGTTGATGGAAATATTTAATAAGCTTAGTGAACATTTTGAATGAATAAGTCAATAATAACAATTATACACTATATAGTACAATGGGAGTACAATAAACACGGATTCACACTCTTACAAAGTGGAAGTCTACACAAACACATGAAATAGGATAACAATAACACTTTCAATGTACTTAAAAGCACACATACATGATGATCCCATCACAAAGAATTATGAAGCTTCATCCATCTACACACCTTATAAACAATAATAGAGTACATTTAGGCACTTACAAGCATAAATTTACATGAAATGATGAATGAAACCACATGAATTAAAGATAGAGCTCAAGATATTAAAGCTTGAAAAATACAATAGAGGATCCTATACACCATGCTCTACCCTATTGAATAGCTCTGTTTGTCAAATTCCTAGTGCATACGACCCTGTATATGTGAGCTTGCCCTTATATATAAAAATAAATTATTAACACAGAAAAAATCATGGGTGAGATTAAACTTATGTATAGTGGGCCTTTGACAAGGAGAAACAGGGCCCAAAAAATAGTAGGTATAGGTAAATTGAAGACAGATGTCCGTTTAGAGGATTATTAGAATCTTCACTACTTTTCTTTGCATTTTTAACTAAATAATTTATTCTCTCTATCACCTTCATGCAAAAGAGTCTTAAGAACACACTATGAATGTTATTATCTGAAGCATTTTCCTTTTTTTCCCATATTTATTCTTGCTTCATATGTTTTGGATTTTGTCTATGTTAATAAGTTATGGATTCGATATTTTCACATTTTGTAAAAACTCTGGGATTTATTTCCTTGTTTATCTTATTTTTTGGTTGTTAATAGTTAATGTCCACTTGAACTTCTAAAAATAGAGGCTCTATCTCTAATAGGGTTGTAGACTTCTATTGGTCAAATTCCTAGTGTAGGGTTATATGCACATTTAACCCACAAAATGAACCATATCAGTTGTTAGTGTGTTGAGCTTAACATTATAACATGTTTATGTTTTATGCAAGGTCATATGAACATTTTATGCATACCTAAATCTAGTTTGATATAAATATGAATGACTCTATCAAAATGATAAAACTTAAAAGAATGGACTTGTTCAAAAATATTGTTGACTAGTTTATCAACTTTTACCAAAATGTGCATTTTTTTTATCAAATTAAAAAACTTCACAGAATGAACTAGTTTATAACCTAGAATTTTATAACCTTATTCTAACTTCCTCTACTTGAGCTATCTCCCTCCACCTTGGATCCATCAGTAAGTGAATGCTAAATGATATCTTTTTGTCCTTTAGGCTTTACTTGGATAATAATAGGGCCATAGAAGGTTCACAACTAGTGATAATAGGGCATGATATCAGGGTTTATCGAGAATGATATTTAGGGTTTACCATCAAATCATTCATATGCCATGCTAGGTCCATTCCATATGGAAATATGAGTGAAACACGTGTAGTCATGGTTCATGGTCTCGACATCTTAGCAGTTAGTTGAGATGATGGTGATAGTCACATGTAATTATGATCATGTTTGGTGGTGGCATTACTGGTAACCATGATGGAATCGATTAATGGAGGTCAGATCAAATGTTGGTGATGATTGGTAAAGACTATCCAGGAAATGATTGGTGAAGACTAGGAGTTGACACCAATATGCCAGTGGTTAGTGTTTTGGTTAAGCTCACCCAAATGTATTAGGAAACCACCATAGCAAGTGGAATAAAAGATTACATACAGTGGATGGAATTATGAAAGCTCATTTTGGATGCTTAGTTTTTACTCTATTTATATTTTGAGTTAAGGCCATGGCCATATAGAGAATCAAATGGAAGAAACCTGGAATATAGAGGACATTATGTTTAATGAGTTGGGGCTTTCCATGGACTATTTCATTCCTCCTATATATATCATCAATGCTTCTGAATCCTATGACACATCAAAATTTATTCAACATTAACTTTTTTTGTTTTCCCTCATTCATCAAAAATGTTTATTAATTATAAGAGATTTAAGAGTGAAAAGGTCTTGAAATGAAAAACAAGCATTGTGCCATCATAATTTTCTAACAATTATAACAACTACTAGTAAGTAGAAACTAGTCTTCTTGAACTATGATTTTTTAGTTGGAATTTAAAGTTTTTATTTTTTATTTTTATTGGAACCTTTTCAATTATAGAGATGTTGGAATATCCATCCATGTTATAGATTATAAATAGTGAATTACAATGTTGAGTCATTCTTTTATCAAAAGTATCTTTGTCCATATTTTTTATTTGATAATTTTTATGTGTTATGTATGCATAAGTATTTATATCATGGTGGATAGTATAATAAACCATCATTCTCATTAGTTAAATTACAACATTTTGATTATTAAAATCTAAAAGGGGCATGAAAATTTTTCTCTAACTATTTGTCCACATTACATGGGAGAGATTGGAAGGTAATTGTTATAAATTTAGGGCTCAAAATTGTGAACTCTTTTACCATGACAAATATATAAGGTTTACAAAAAGATTTAGATTCATGTTAATTGGCATTGAGTACATTCCTTTTAATATATATTAAAATTATTAAATATATTGATATGTTAATGTCAATTAACCCCTATACTTTAATTAAAAATAAGAAGTGGTCTCATATAAGAAAAACACTTTTGTTCACCTCCTCCCACTTAGGGGAAGATAAATATGTTGGGTGGGTCATCCCTCATTTTATAAATTATTCTTTCTACTAACATTTATTGTATGCATTTCTTTTTTATTTTTAAAAATAAAAGTAAAAAATAAATAACAATCTTTATAAAATACTTGTTTTAAGTGTAAAAATAAATGTATATAAAAAATATATCAACATATTCATCAACTAAAAATATTAAAATAAATTACAATGAAAGGATGGTTAAATTATACAAAAGTTAAATGAAGTTTGAAGGTTTTATTATTAATAACTTTAAGATAAATTTGAATAATTAAAAAAAATAGAAATAAAATATAAAAAAAGGTGGTTAAAGTATATAAATTTTGAATGAAGTTGGATAGTTTGTACTTAAAAAATTAAAAGATAAATTTAAAATATCACACTAAGAATACACGGATATTTTGTGACCTTGTCCACTAGTGTGGTCTCATCTCCCATGTTCTAATAGTCATTTTCAAAACTTGAGATGATTTACAATGGTGGCCTCAATATTAGTATCTATCTCATGTTTTTTATATATAATGTTCATAATTTATACAGTATTTATTAAATTTTATTTCATTTGTTACACCATAAAATACCTTGCCAACTTACACCATACATGACAACAAACCGCTAGTAGATAGAGGAAATGAAGGTTAAAGTTCCCATGGATTTGGGAGTTCATAGTGGAAGTTCATATGAAACATAAGTGGGATTTATGTAAATATGATAGAAGAAAATAATATTTTTAGAAGAGTTTTTTGGACTGAAAAAGCCAAGTATAGTTTCCAAAAATTGAAGAAAAAGGTAATGAAACAACTTGTGTTAGCATTGCCTAATTTTAACAAGGTATTTTAGGTATATTGTGATGTGATTGATGCAACCATTAGAGTTGTGATGATTTAATAAGGTAATACTATAACTTAATTTATCATAAAACTGAATGATGCATGACACAATTATTAATTACATTATCAATAATTTTTGATATTGTGCAAGTATTATAAAAGTTAGGCACTATCTACTGCCAAAATAATTTATGTTGTACATAGATCACCAAGCACTAAAATTAATAAAAAACCAAGGTGAGATAAATTATAAACATATGAAATGGGTAGAGTTATATAAAATTTACTCATTATTGAAACATATGAGCATAAAATATAACCAAGTTATAGACACACTAAGTAGGAGATGTGGTTTATTGAGAGAGATGCATGTGGAGGTCATGGTATTTGATCACATGGAATTGGGAATTTAAGAGTAAGAAGTTTTTAAATACATGATTTCATACATAGGCAATGAATTTATGACCTCGAAGAATAAAATAAATTATTCTTCTAGAAGGAAGTGCATACATACCAAGTACAAAACTAGGTATGGCAAGATTTGCAGGTTGAAATTACCACACATCCCCCTATTATAATAGTTGATATTATGTGGAAAGAGACAAAGTTTAAGCATAATAAAACTTAATTATTTCAATCAAACCTAGGTGCAAGGTCTTCAGGATTGTAGATGACCTTCCCGTCGTAGTCAAATCTAGATACAAGATATGCAGAAGTGAAAACTATATCATCATAGCAATGAATTATAATACAAACTTTAGTGCATAAGTAGAGTATGGATATGGTGCCTATATTTACACCATCAAGCAAGGAACTCATGGTCCATTTTTATGATCATCTTACAATTGAGGAATTTTAATTGAAACAAGCTCTAGCACTGATAACCCAACAACAAGAAATAACTCAGACCTATAAGAGGTTGAAGGAATTAATAGTGCCACTTTCTAGGCCAAATTAATTATCAAGAAATCACATGGTGGTGGAGTCATCTCCTTCATCTTATCTTTCACATTAAAAATTAGAGATTAGTAGATCTAAACACTTTTCAGCCTAAGAAGCTAGCCAAATATGAAGATCTTGCAGCTCAACAATAATTTACAGAAGAACAATTTGAGGTAGAAAATAAAAGGTGGTTACAAACAAGTCTCAAAAGGAAGAAATAATAAAGATGAAATAGGAGGCGAAACATAAATCTGTTGAAGATGAGGAGTAGAAGAAGCATCAAGAGGAAGAAATAAGAAGAAATAGGAAGAAGTTGTTGCCTAAAAGTGAAAGGAGGAATCAAAGGATCAACAACAAATGTAGAAAATAGATCAATAAAAACAACAACAAAAGTGGTAGGAAGAAGAAAAATCTAAAAAAGAGACGCATAATACACAAGTCAAGAGGTGCAAAAAACATATAAGAAGATGGTTGAAGTTGAGGAAGTAGCTAAGGCATAATCAAAAAAGTAAAAGTAATATTTATGCATACAAGAAGAATATGTAAGGAATTAGGATCTAAAGAAAGAGGCCATGGAGAAGTCAAATGAAAATTTAAATCTAGGGTAGAGGCTGATGCCAAAGACAAATTAGAAGTTGATGCCAAAGCCAAAGTAGAAGTTGATTCCAAAGCCAAGGTGGGCATAAAGAACACTATATATAACAATAAGTTACAAAAAAACAAGTAACAAAGTCTACAACCAAGGGTACGATACCTGAATCCCAATAATTGTATCTTAGGAATCCAAAGAGCACATAAATGTTGATTAATTCCTTGTTAGTAAAGATAAAAAAATCCATGCATAAAAATAGTCTAGAACTAAACCCTCTTGTGTAAGAAATAGAGGAAGCATAACATAATGAACAAGATCACAAAATAGAGATAAAAATAACACAAGTATTTTACTTTTTTTTAAATCAAATTTGATGTCCACTTGTTGGCATAAGGATGTTCATGCTCGGTCTATGACATTAGAGACTCTTGTCAATACTTTTTCATGGTGGTATCACTTATCCAATGGTCACTTGTGGCTTTGATTTGTTATTGGCTTGGCTTGCTATGAATCTTGGAATAAAATGGGAATTATAAAACTAATCTCAATGGATTCTTGAAGGCATTCATGTAGAATAACCTTACACAAAAGTTTTTTGGTATATGGTGTGGGCACTTGTATTTATAGATCTATGAACTAACTCTAACCCTATGGAGGTTAGGTTAAATTCTAACTTTATTTGAGTTTAAAATAACCTAGGTTGATCCAGGATAACCATAGGTTGGGTCAAAACACTCATGAAATCTTGGCATTTCATTTTTAGATATTAATGAGCCATGACAACTCACTTTAGATATTTGTGAGGTTGTGATTCAACATTTTAGAATATTTGGGAATTAATAAATCACTTTATTGGTTCCTTTGAACTTTGACTTCATATTTCTATAAAAAATATTTTTTAGATCTTAGGTAAGTTAATTAAAATTTGTAATGTAATTAATCTTGCTTAGTATTTTTTAGCTTTTGATAATTTTTTTAAATGTTTTGGATTAATATCTCGATAGGCCAAAAGTGTCAAATTACGAGGTCTTGATTTTACTAAGGTTAAAAAAGAACTATGTTATTGGTGCAAATAGGGTAATACCCTAGATAAGAAAGACTCACCACATTTCTAAGCAATTAACTACCTTATGTAGATGAATTTGGGTAATTCAAGTGATTTATATGCTTAGATTACTTTGTGTGTGAGAAATTGAATTAAATCTTAGTTTAGGTATGAAAGTGGCCAAAACTAAGTATCTACAGTTTACCCCTATTTGATAAGGCATTGAAAGACATATACATAATAACATATTTTCAAAGAATGAAAAATCCATTAAGAAGAAAAAGAAGATAATGATTAAGGAATGATTCTCCAAACAAAGTTTGAGAAGCCTATGATTCCCCATCGAGGGAGTGGTTGTGGTTGACACATAGAATTGATAGATGGTACTTCAAAAAGAAGAAAGAAGAATAATGAAACTAATACATGGTTGAGATTAATCCAATCAAGATAATACTTGCATGTATTAATTAAAATATTGATTTTCCCAAAGGTAATTATAATCAGTAAAAGAGGTTGAGACATTGATTTTCCCAAAGCTAGTTATAATAAGTGGTATAGGTATGCACCCCAATAGGGTGGATGGGTTAAAATAATGATTTGTCTAAAGGCAGTTATAATCATTTAGATGACCTGAATTGAAAACTAATTTTTGCACCGGTAGGGTAGATTCGATTGTGATAAAATGGTTGTGCCTCAGTAGGGCATATTGGCAAGAATAAATCAAGGATATAACCTATCATATAGATTAAAGATAAGTGATCATAAATGTAGGTACGATGGTCTAATGACTAAACAAGCCACAAACAACTAGACACACAAGGATGTGAAAAGTGATGAAAGAGATGATTGGAATAAAAAAGGTGGCCAAGCTGACCTAAGATACATCATGTATCTAAGCACTACCTACATAGTCCAAATAGACCTCAGGCCAATGTATTTCACCTATGAGGTGGGAGACAATGAATGAGGAATTAAATAGAAGAATAATAATTGATCAATTTGAATGATTTGATTAAACCTGTCAATGCGGAGATGCTCATCCTTATTAGCATTGATACAACTAGAATGGTCAATGAATTGATTTTATCAAGAAGCAGGGGATAAATGTTGATTTGACATAATGGGGCCAAGGAAATTCACATAATGAATCTGTAATCATATATTGATAGTGAACTAACATAGAGCATAAGTATGAATTTGGACTATTTTCTAGTATGAAAATGCGCGTCCTAACTAGTAGGGATTACAATTCATTTTTTATTTAGTTACTCTATGTTTGGGTGATGTTTGGGGTATGTCAGTTTGTAATCTCAAAGAAGTAATGCCATTACATTTATTCAATAGTATTTATATGTTTTATTTTTGTTGTAGCTTTTGATATTATGCATCATAATTATGAACAAATAAAATGATAATATATATCCTAAACATAAAAAACTTAGTTTAAATGTAAATATAAATAACCTAGGACTAAGATATAAAAAATCAATTCCAAGGTGTAAACATAACAAATAAACCAATTTTAGGACTAAAAACAATCATTCACAACCTAAGCACGTGATATGGATCATCAAGACTCAAGTGTAAACAAAATATAATAGTCCTATGGCAACCAGAAAAGAAGAAGGCAAAAAGGAAAATAAAAACAAAACAAACAAACAAAACAAATAAACAAATGAAAAATACATAAACAATTATACAAAAAAAAATAACAAACAAGTCCATAAACAAACAAATAAGCTTACAAATAAATTAAAATAACCAAACAAACAAAAAAAAAACACCAATAAACAAACTAAACAAAACAGTAATAAACAAACCAAAAAATAACACACAAACAAACAAATAAATGAACAAACACAAATAAAAAAATAAACAAACCAAAGCAAAGAAAAGTGCAATAAATAAACTATCTTAAACACACAAAGGTAAATAAACAAACTAAGCCAATAAAATGGCAATATACAAACAATGGTTAATCATAATGTTATTACAAACATAATACAAATTTTTCATGCATGTGTAATAAAGGTGTTACTCTTGGCAACATGATGAATTCTAAGCTAGGTAGCAATGACACATGTAAAAAAACACAAGAAAAAATGGAATAATATTTACCCTAGGCTATAAGGAACAACAACACATACATGATGGCACAAACATTGCCCCTAGGTTATAGGAGATAACAAAATAAACAAACAAAAATGGGTGGAATAGAAGAAAAGGAGGGAGTAGTCAATTTAACTCTAGATGTACTAGGCAAGTGGATGTTGCCTATATAGTCCCATGGACACAAGGTCCAATGCGAACTTCAAGACAAATGTAGTTCTCTCAAGATATGGGATAGAAGAGAATGATGATTTAGAAAACATGATTGACTTGTAGAGGAAAGTAGAAATGGTCGCATAAAATGATGAGTGCATAAAAAAAGAGATGGATAATGCTCACAATCATGAAAACATCAATATAAATGAATCATGTAAGTGTGAGAGTATGGTTTAGGTTAAAATCACACTAAAAAATAATAGACAAGTATCCCATTAATGAGCTAAATGGGTGATTCATAGTGTTTGCTACATCTAGGGCTTTGAATGAGAATGAGCTCACAAAATGGTGAGAGTGTTGGAAATGATTGATTACAAAATGGAAAGAGAATTCAAATGAAAAATTATCACAAAATGGTGAGAGAGTAATAAAATACAAGTGGTCATTAGTGCATGAAACTTGAATGCACAATGCTCACAACATCAAATCATAAAACATCAAGAGCATATGGCTAAGGCCAATATAGATGGGGAAACTAAATAACAAGTAGTTACATGTGAAATAGCTAGGAGTCCTAGAGTCCTAAGGTAAATAAGTGATCCAAAAAGAAAGGAAGGTAGCTTAGCTAACCGAGATACCCATGTATCCAAGTACTACCTACATAGCCATATGAACCTAAGCTGATGTATTTCTCCTAGAAATGGGAGGTAAAAGACCAGGGTTTCCTAGAAATAAATTTGAATAGATAATACATCACATTATATAAAATTTTGGTAGCTTCATGTCTCACATGGAAATTCTAAGCTAATTTTCATGATTTTGTGATTTTTAGGATTTTCAAAAAATTTCAAATGTTTTTGAAAATTTCTAGGCATCTCAACTCAATGGAGAATCATGAGATACTTAATTATCCCAACTCATAAAATGAAAAGAGCATTCAAATATTAAAATACATATAAAATGGTGAGAGTGTTGCGTATAAGTTCTCACAAAATGATGAGAGCGTGGCAAAGGGGTGATTAAGCTAACCTTAGCATAAATCGATCATTGCCTACATAATCTTATAGGACCTCAAGTCATTGTATTTCTACCTACATAAAATGTGTCCTACTAAGTACCAATAAGTTTCAAGCACAATAAAATGGAAATTTATGGCAACAATGATGGCAAGGTGATGCAACAATGCATGGTAAATGGGTTTTTCCTAATTTTCCCAAATTCAATTATAATTAGGGAACAACGGTAAGGGTCAGTGGTACTAATTTTCCCATAAGAAGTTATAATTATTAGAATGAGTAGAGAACATAATAAAAAATGAAAGATGCAATTTTTAGGACCACTATCATACTAATTTCATAAATTTCCATTCAAACATTTTATTCTAAAAAAACTACTAAAACTAAATCTATCATCAACCACTAATCGTGCTTGAAGTATAAATGAATTAGAACCAAGGCCAAATGTGATAGGTGTGGGTTAGGTAAAAAAGATATGGTTGGAAAATAGGATAAGGCATGGTATGAAATAATAGCAAGGACAAGGCAAGGTAAATGTAAATGTAAATGGAAAGGAACAATAAATGATTATGTTGTTCTTGTTGATGTGGAGATTCATGTCCTAATCAACATATGATACAAAAAGATTGGACAATGGGATATAATGTTAATAGGATTTCCCCAAGTGATAAGGTAAGGTAAATGGTAGGTTATGAAACAATGGTAAGGGAAAGGCAAAGTAAATGAATATGTTGTTCTTGTTCATGTGGAGATGATCATCCTAATCAACATATGATACAACTAAAATAGTCAAATGTTTAAATTTATAGCTCACACCTCTTTTGAATAGATGCTCTACCAAGAACCTCCTACTGATTTGGGATCTAATAATGTTTTTGTGATCTTTGTTGGTTGTTGATTTTGTTTCCTTAAAACTTCAAGACAAGATGTCCTTATAGCCTCTATAAAGAAAAGTGCAGTAAGGGACAATAAATAGTGATATATATTGACTAAAAGGCTTGATTTGGTAATGTAATATTGGTTTAGAATGAATAAATGGATCATAATGGAATGTATAATGGTTGGGAAATAAATGAAGTTTGGGATTTTCAATCACACATAATGTTGTTGATTCTAGTTTCAACATATTTTTAGTTGTGGGGGCCAAATACTTTTGAATATGCTCTTGATAGGACCTCCATATTTTTTTTATTGTTTGGGAATAAGAGATGTTACCATATGATTATGTTGTAGTATGGAAGATGTACTGATGTTATCTTTGATAATGTATTCATCAAGAAATGAAGAACTATTATTATCAATGATTTGTGGCTTGAAGAGGTTCTCACCAATAAAGTTATCTTGATTATCCCATAGCACCTCTAATAAGGTTTCACTAAGGAACATTGACAATTGGCTTTGATTATCTTCTAGCTCTTCAAACAAGGTTTCCCTAGAAGATGCTAAGTTTGGACTTTGATTTCCCCATACCGCCTCCAAAAAGGTTTCACTAGGAGATTGTTCTTCTTATGCATGAATGTGGTCTTGATCCCCTTGATATTTTACAACTAATATGCCGTCATGAATGTAGTTCAACAATGTGTGATTATGTTGGACCATATCAACACTTTTGGGAGGTGAAATGTCAATAAAATTTCTAGGTTGATTGGTGTTAATGGAAAGTGGAACGGTAATGGAATGGGAAGAGGTAGCACAATCCTCATAGAAGATTCTAAGATAACTTGTGTCAATGTTCAAGTAAGCATCCTTGAAAACCATGGAAGGTTAAAAAATGTATTCAAATTGATCTATAAGGCATATGTAACCAATGTGTTCTAAGTCTGAAGTTGAGTCTGACTCAAGGGACTCTTGATCTAATGTTGAGACTGATGTTGATTCTGCTTCTAATGTTAAATCTAATATTAGTTCAAAAATAAAACCTGGCTTTCTTCATCTGGTGTGGAAAAAAAGATGTTATGTTGAATGTTTGCTATTGGATGAGTAATGGCATGTGGTTGAATAATGGGCTCTTAAAAAATAGGCTCAGATAAGAAGGACTCCACAAAGGCTGGCTTGTCAAAATGAGGCTTCTAAACAAAAGGGAAATTGTCAAAAAGCAACTCCACAAACACTGACTTGTTAAAGTGAGTCTCCTTAAAAATAGGGCAATGGTAAAAAAAATGATTTGCCTAAAGGCAGTTATAATCATTAGGGGGTGACTCAACAAAGATTGACTTGTCAAAGTGAGACTCCTCAACTAAAGAGAAAGGGTGATTAAAAATAGGTTAACTCATCACAAATACGTGTTTTAACAAAAATATCAAGGATTGGTTGGTTGTCTTAGCCTTTGCTTACACTTGGTTTCAAAACCTCAGATTTGGACACATCTTGGTCTTTAAATGATGGCTCTTGGAGAGGTAATTATTGGCTCTATTGTGGTTCGAAGATTGGCTTGGATTTTTTAAAGTGATGGAAGGTTGGAAATGGATGAATAATGATCTATGGTTCAATAATGAGCTCTTTATAAATATGATCATATAATATGGGCTCAATAAAGACTAGTTATAACTTTAAGATGGTAACTGTACTCTATCTAGTAACAATTATGCAACCTTGTTGGGATAATGAGCTACTAGATTTAGAATTATATGAAATGGTATTGAATTAGAACTATGGATCTTGGTTTTTAATGTATGCTAAAGGATGAGGGCCTAGAATGGTAACCCTTAGATAGTGCAAAGCTTGGTTGTTAATACAAGCCAAAGGATGAGAACATGGAATGATCCTTGGGCACTATGGATCTTAGTTACTAATGTAGGATAAAGGAGGAGGGCCTGGAATGGTAATTAATGGGCACTACAGAGCTTGGTTACTAACTCATGTCAAAGGAGGAGGGCTTTGAATGATAATCCTTAGGTGCTGAAGAATTTGGTTGCTAACATAGGCCAAAGGATGCGGGCTTGGAATGGTAATGAATGGGTGTTTTCTAGTTTGGTTGATGATGCAATCCAAGGGATGAGGGCATAAAATGGTAATCCTTGGGCACTACGGATCTTGGTTGCTAACGTAGGCTAAAGAAGGAGGGCCTAGAATGGTAATGAATGGGCACTACAAAGTTTAGTTGCTAATGTCATCTAGAGGAGGAGAGAATGTAATGGTAATGAATGAGAACTACGGAGATTGGTTTTTAATGTGGGATAAATAATGAGGGCATAAAATGGTAATCCATGGGTGCTACAAAGCTTGGTTGCTAATGTAAGCTAAAGGAGGAGGGCCTATAATGATAATGAATAGGCACTATGGAGCTTGGTTACTAACACAAATTAAAAGAGGAGGGCATGGAATGGTAATGAATGGGTACTATGGAGCTTGGTTGGTAATGCATGATAAAGGATGAGGGATTATAATGGTAATCCTTTAGCGTTGTGGATATTGGTTGCTAACACAGGCCAAAGGAGGATTATTAACATAAGTAGGGAATATGGTACTATTATCATTGAAAGAGAAATCTTAGTAATTTAATTAGCCTAAAGAAGGGTGATCTCAGCATATGATAATCAACATGGTTGGGTTTGGTACTTATCCCAAAGAGGGTGGTCTTGGTCTATGAAAATGGTCTTGGTCTAGGTCCATTTGGACATGAAACATGGTAGTGGTCTAGGCAAAGTGACATTAGTCTTGAAAACAAACATGGGCTAGGCACTTGAAAACAAATTCGATCAAGGCATGCTCATATCTATGGCTAGGTATTATTTAAAAATACAGGTTTAAAGGTAGCAAAAAACTGAGGTCTAAAAATAAACAACATTTTGGCTTTGTGAAATAAGTCTAAAGGTTAAAAAAATTAAACTAGGCAGAGGTAGAACAAAACAAAACTTGAGACTGGTCTAACAAATAATACTAATTTGACTAAAGATAGTTATAATCAGTGGCAAGGGTAACAAAAATATCAAACTTGCCTATGGATAAGGTACTAATTTACCCAAAGGTTGTTATAATCAGTAATAAAATTATCTATACAAAATAGAATAATTACAAACTATGATAATTAAAATAGAAATTTTCTCAAAGGTGGTTATAATCATTAGTGTAAAAAACAAGGTTAGACTCAAAAACAAAGGTCATAAATAATAAATCGAAAACAATCTAAACTAAGGCAATTGGCTTGGATAAAATCAATAAAAAAACTTGAAAAAAACTTAATGCTAAGGCAATTGGCATGAATGACACTCGGTAGTTAGCTCTCTAAGACTCAATATTTAGTTCATAAGAGACTATTTGACCAATAAAACTAGGACATTTTTGAACTCAACATAACAAACTTCAAACAAGGCACATGGAAACAACTTGGCTCAAAAGGACTCTCAAACAAGACAAAATCCAAAAAATAACTGCTAGGTCTATGCAAGGGGTTTTTAGATCAAATAAGAGATCAACCCAAGTAACACAATCCAAACATAAAATGTAGACTACCTAAGCCCAAATTAGATGAGGATTCAACGTAAACCTAATTAGTTTAGGATTTGCACTTCAAAATATTGAGTTTCAAATTTAATACAAAAAAACTCAGATGTTTTAAGGCAAAAGGGGCTAGACCAAAATGGATAGTGTAACCATGTGTTTGAAACAAGAAGGTATAATAATGGTTTGGAATTTAGTTTCAAAAGTGACAAGTGTTTTGGAATGATTTAGGTAGTATAACAACACTCCTTCAAATAAATGACATGACAATGGTTTTGGACTCATAAATCTAAGGCAAATGTTTGAGATGAAACGGGTAGTGTAATGATGCCCCATTTAAACAAGTGACACACAAATGGTTTTAGAATAAAAATCTAAGGCAAAAATTATGAAACAAAATGGGTAGAGTAACACTTCTTAGGCTAAAGGGGTATGAAAATAACATGATAGTTTTAGACTTGTTTCAATTTGAAAATACAAACAACCAATTTTAGTCTCAAGCACACATGTAAATCAAAGAAAATTTAAATAACACTAATAGCTCATCTTATCCTTAAAACTGATATGGGTGTGCATATCTTATGCCAAAACTTCTATTTATATACCAATCCTCAAGAAAAATTAAGTGTTAATCTAAAAAATAAAGAATAGGTGTAGGTAGAGTTTTTATGCCACCCTCTATTTCTCAAGCATTGATACATAGCATGAATTTAGTGTGAGGAACACTCAGCATTGGAAAATATATTCTATGGAAAGTGAGGTTGACTAAAAGCTATAATTTTTGAAACACACCAAATGGTCCCAAGTGTGACAAACACAAGGGCAAAATCAAATCAATTGGGTTCATACTCACTAACTTACTATGTAAAGGTTTATTCATTTATACAATGACTTCAATAATGTACTACTTAGTGAAGCTTGATGTTTAGCAAAAGTCAACCTAGGTTTTAATTAGGATTAGAGAGACTATCCACTCACCCCCTGGCAATCCCAGTATCACATGATCAATTTATATAACCCATAGTGGAGTGGGGTTGGTATGATGCTAGGAGATAAAACCCCAAGTCAAGGCACCCCTAAATAAATTTTGAGGAAGAAATAGCTCTTACACACAAGCCCAATGCAATAAAATAATTTGGAAAGACTTTATAGGTTGTTTATGGGTCACCCAAGTCAATCAAAGCTTGGGGAGAGCATACATGACATTCTTTCTGATAAGAATAAATAAACAAGGTAATTAACCAAGCACTTTTGGTTACCCAAGTTACCTATAGGGGATGAGGGGAGAGCATACATGCTATAGATTTTGATTTACCACAAACAAAAAAATTAATCTATGAACTTTAAAACTAGATAAAAAAATAAGGAACAAACAAGAAAGTGAAAAAGCTCTTATGATCTTTAACTAAAGTGTATATTCTTTTTAATAACACCAACTCAAATATGATTGAAATTTTGACCCCTTGGCCTTGTTTGCTCTTGTAAAATTGAAATACAAAAATAAAAGTTGTGTTAGGTCAATTTTAAGAACCAAAAATAAAATGTGAAAATGGCCTTTTGGGATGCAAAATGGTTTCTCGTAGCTTGAGAAAACCTATAAAAACTTGTTAGAAGTTTCAAATTTGGTCTTTAACAAGAGACACTTATGATAAACAATTTAGATTGGAAAATAAATTAACATTCTTGTATATTTTATTTTATGAAAAATACATGAAATATGAAGGTAAAATAACTACATAATCTAAAAATTCATGATGAAACACATGGTTTTAAAAAAAAATCATAAAAAAAAGAGTTTGAATGAGCCCGAATGAGTCTCCTAAAGTTGGGCAATTTTCACACAAGCAAAGTTGCCATTTCCAGCAAAGTTGCCAATTTCACCACATCAATGTCACCATTTCCAATGAAGTCACCGATTTCACCACAAAAATGTCACCATTTGTAGAGAAGTCATTGATTTAACCATAGCAATGTCATTGTTTATCTGGTCAAAGCTATCATTTCAAAGCTGATGTTTCTCCACAAATAAAGATCACAAACAAAGCACAGGCATGGTGAAATCACTATTACATAGGACAAAGCCACTAATTACAAAAAAATATAATGATTATATTTTCAAGCATAAAACTCTAAACTTGAAAAATTAAATGCTTTTGTTATAAAAACTAAATGTTACACATCATTCTCCTTGGCCATATGGGATGTGTGGTCCCATCGGGCATGCCATTATGGATCTTAGGAATCTAAAGAGCATACAAATGTTGATTAGTTCTTTGTTAGTAAAGCTAACAAAAAGACATGCATAAAAATACACTAGAGATAAACACTCTCTCCTAAGAACTAAGGGGAACATAACCAAATGAATAAGATCACAAAATAGAGATTAAAATAATACAAGTATTTTACTTCCTTTGTCAAATTTGATGTCCACTTGTTGGCATAAGGATGTTTGTGCTTGGTTTATGACATTAGAGACTCTTCTCAATCCTTCTCCATGGTGAAATCACTTCTCCAATGGTTAGTTGTGGCTTTGATTTGTTATTGGTTTGGCTTGGTGTGAAGCTTGGTATAAATGAGAATTATAACACTAATCTCAATGGCTTCTTGAAGGTATTTCTACTGAATAACCTTGCACACAATTTTTTTTTTGAATATGGTATGGGCACTTGTATTTATAGCTCTAAGAACTAACTCTAACCCTAGAGAGGTTAGGTTAAATTCTAACTTTGTTTGAGTCTAAAATAACCTAGGTTGAGTCATGATAACCCTAGGTTGAGTCAAAGCACTCATGAAATCTTGACACCTCAATTTTAGATATTTATGAGCCATGATAACTCACTTTAGATATTTTTGAGGTTGTGACTCATCTTTTTGGAATATTTAAGAATTAATAAATCACTTTATTATATATTTTGACCTTTGACTTCATATTTAGCTAAAAAAAAGCTATATAAATGAAATTCACTAATTCAGCTTGAAATTTTTACTTAGGTAAGTTAATTAATTTTTTCAATGTAATTAATCTTGCTTAGTGATTTTTGTATTTTGGAAATTATTTTAATTTTTTTTAATTAATAGCTTGAGAAGTCAAAAGTGTCAAATTACTAAGTCTTAATTTGATTGGGGTTGAAACCAAACTAGGTTATTGATGCAAATAGGCTGATACCCTAAATAAGCAAGCCTCACCACATTTATGAGTAGTTAAATCCTTTACATAGACAAATTTGGGTAATTCAAGTGATTTCTAGGCTTAGATTGCTTTGTGTGCTATAAATTAAACTAAATCCCAGTTTAGACAAAGTGGCCAAAACTAAGTGTTTATAGTAACCACCATATACCTTATAAGGCTCAAAGTCTAGCCAAGGGGTTGCATATGAGGAGATAACACCAAATTAAAAATTCCCCAACCAATGATTATGGAATATTCTTGCAACCTCCACTCACAAAATAACTTTTTCTCTATCGATGGCATATATCAAGAAGGCACCTACCACGGCTATGACTTTGAGTTTAGCTTTAGCTATAATAGTTTATAAAACATCTTTTTGTGTTCCCAACTTCCTTTGTCTAAATAAATTGAAGATGTAGTTAAATTTAGTCAATCATCACATAGAAGGATTTGGCCTTAAATCATTAAGTATCAAAACTATGAGAGGAAAATTTAGAACTACACCTCTGGTTCACCAAGGCATACTAGGCCATTGATAACACTTTTGTGTGATGGTCACTCAAGTCTTGGGTGACTAAGTGATGTTTGAAGATAATTTTTTTTTAACTCTCTTATCACAACTCATAAAATACTAAATCACTGTGTATAAGTTACAACAACTTCAACATGGGGGTGGGGGGGGGGGGGAGAAATGTTAAGGTGGAGATGGAAGTAATGTTTAAACTTTTTCAAGAGTATGAACAAGTTTTAGATACGATTGCACTCCAATCACAACACATTGCATGAGGGATGCTTGATTGGAAATATCAATTGAACACTTCACGAGTTGAAGCCAAACCAAATTTTGAGAAGGTAGATAAAGCTAAAACAACAATAGAGGATCAATCTGATACCTTAGACACACTGGACATTGCATTCAAAAAATATTTTGAATTAAGATACATTATCATGTAGAAGCTACAAACATGGCAGAATGAGATGATATATAATACATTTATCGACATAAAAATATAGAGGCATGTAGATTGCATAAAAAATCTATCCTAATAAATCTAACAAAAAGTATCAAATGCTTGGGCACTTCTTACAATCACAAAAGATGATGATATCCATAATCTAATAGTGTGTCAAATCCTATTACACACAATGATCAATATGGTGTGCGAGGTCCTCATTGATTAGATGATGTACAAAAATGACTTAACAAATTTGGATATCTTCATCATAAATATCATCCAGGATCCCAAGTTCATCCCTCCAAACTATCTTCATTAGGAACTTCATCTGAGAAAGATGGCCATAGCTTCATAGCTAGTGATTCAATTGCATCAACTTCTATTATCACCAGACACTCCAGTCATGACTTATTATTCATCATCTCAAGAAAAATGATTATCATAACTTTTTCTAGATATTATAACATAGGTCATGACACCACCTTCTATCTAGGTATGACACACACTATAATTTTGAAAATTTGAAGAATCTTTCAGTTGATAAGATTGAAGCATTAGAAGCAAGGTCAACTTAGTTTAAAACCTATAAAGGGTGGGCACTTGGTTATGCCAATATATTGAAAACATGCAAGGGTGTTATATTGGTATGCTACTTACTTAAATGAAAACCTAAAAGGTTGGCTAAGTAGTATGCAAGGAGTGAAAACCTGTAAACAACACTTTTTATGATATCAATGAAAAATGATTTTAGTATGATCCTTTGTAGTAGCAACTCCTCCAAATCTAGTTTGCAATGTACTCCCTACAACTTCACCTTGGGATGAGACAATAATTTAAGTCTAATAAAGTGTTGGTAGAGAAAATGGCTATAAAATCATAGAGTATAAATGTATGACAAGTGTGCATTTTGCACCATTTTTTTACTAGGTATTTTATTTTTGTTTGTATGCCACTCTCTTTGTACATCAAAAGTCTTCAAAATGTGGAAAGTCTTCTTTTGGATTGTAGTAAACCACTGGAATGTAAAGCAACATAGTCTTTGGAAAGCTCTACATATATCATTCATTTGTTTTAAAAAAGGGTTCCAAGATATAGAGATTCAAAAATGGTTTTCCATTATGTTTCCTTGTGTTCCATTCCTACTATATGTTTTGTGTTAATGTAATCTATTACAATGAAACCATTTATTGTTTGAGTTGTTTATATATGTGAATTAGGATAATTATGTTATTTATCATGCTTGTATTAATATAAAGTTTTTGTCCAAGTTTATTTCATCTATTTTTATATTATCCTCTACACATTTATCCCTTATTAACATGTTCTGATGGGTTTAACGGGAACCTCTGCTAACAATTACACAAGTACAAAGATTTTTAAATCCCCTTAAAAGGAAAGCATAATGAATACACCATTCAATGATAAATAATTATATAAAGTGGGGGAATTATAAGTAATGCTAACTGAGGGGGAATGAGTACTTACAAGTGGGTTCTGTTGTAGCTACAAGCTTCAAGCCTTCTCACACTTGAGAGCTATAGAGCCTTCTCATCTTTGTTGTAATAATTTGTTGCATATAGTGACACCCATTTATCCAATCTTATGTTACATTTTCCTCATTATTAGGACCACATTTGATATCATTATTTATTATAATATTAATTTTGGTTGGAATGTGGTTGCAGAAAGCCCATGGATACTTCCTTTGTCATGGAACCTTTGTAAGATTTTGTACATTGTCTAAATTATCAATAGAAATAAAACTTAATAAACATTAAATGTTTTAATCAACAACAATGTAGGATGAGAAAATTCGAAGGCAATATGAAGCATCATACCCGTTATAATCTCATAATGAGAATCCTTGAGCTTGTTGATATGTTTATTCATGTACTCGATCTTGACCACTAGGGGCACCATAAAAGGGAAGCTTTTTTATTTTATGCATTGAGCACAACACAAGATAAAATGAGCACCCTCTTCAATAAATTTAACCAAGTGAAATAAGTTATAGAAAAATGTTTTTGTTGTATGGTGTATAATGAGCATACCCTTGTACATAGAGATAGTCCCCTAGAATCTATATCGTGAAAAATATGCAATGCCCATTGTGTAATTCTTAGAAACAAATCAAGATAAGCACAAATACAAATTAAGAAAAATAAGAACAAAGTAATATTAATTTGAGATTCATTTGACCATCTTTGTACTAATTATTGTATGCTTCTAATCATTAAAAAATCATTCTACTATTGAAATATTCATGATTTCATGGCTGCAATAATGAATATGTTTCCATTTTAAAACACAGTATTAGGAATGGGACCCAAATAGAAAATTTTCTCAAATAAATATCCATTGTAGAAGTTAAAACATTGTGATAAATAGTTATAAGCTCTATTATTATATATGTGCACTCTACATCACACACAGTTAATTTCACAACAAAGCTACAAAAAAACAACAATTATTCATAGACAATGCATTGTTTTGAAGAAACATAGCAATACCAATCTCATGACCATTGCACCTCCCTCACATTATCCTTGTTGAATATTTAACCCTAGCAAAGGAAAAAAACCAATAACAATGAGATGAAAAGCAATGAACAAGATTTATTAAAATGCCACATGGGATTTCAATGGTTAAGGGCCTATAGATGTGTAATTAATGGCACATCATAGGAGATTTCAAGTGGTTAAATGCTTTCATTTTTAGTGCACAACTGATGATGAGAGGGAAGGAAAATAATTTATTACAATGGGTATGATGACAATAATGATGGGATTCTAGTGCACAACTAGTGATGGTGATTGCCTTGATTTACATGAAGGTAGTAATAACATATTAAAATTTTCCAATCAATAGACATAAAATAATATTATTATATACTATCGGTTAAAAAATTGCATGTTAGAAGAGTTTAACTTTGAAAAGACAATAAATATAAACCATGGAATGTTGTTGATTGATCAAAAGCAACTGAGATTAATTGGATTTTAAACTCAATTGAAGGATAGAGTATCCCTTAGGGACTACTAACTGTGAATAAGGAGTTCATATTATAAAAAATATTTAAAAATGTTTTTGTACCCTAAAACTTTAAGCATTGTGAAAATATTTATCTATGATTAATTAAAGGTAGGAAAAGATTTACCCTGCCCAAATCCAATAACACTTGCTACGACAAGTACAATAATTAAAAATTTGAAGATAATAATATTTTACCTTCAAGGATAGCTCTCTTGATGTTGATTTTGTTTCACAAAATCATGGGATTTTTTTTTGGAGTCCTCTTCTTTCACTTCAAGGGTTGACCTGTCCTTTACTGAACAAAATGAATCTCACTTTCCCTTCCCTCCTAGTGAAGAGGAGCCTCACCAGAAAGCTCTAGATGTTAGGGCTTGAAGGTTGGGTTGGATTCTAACAATGTGGTTTTCCATCACAAATCCCATAATAGACATAGTTATCAACAATCATGTTCTATTATCAATGGAAGTATGCCTACCAAGAAAAAATAAGACAAAGTAGAGTGTCTAATGATGGATTCAACGGTTGACATCATTCATGGTTCACAGTAGACATTCATCAATCTTCTCTCTCATAGAGGGAGAAGACTGATTTCTTCTCACAAGTATACCCATTTCTTTTTATCTAATTATTTATTTTTCCTTAAGTTGTTTTCTTATTCTCTATTGGTTGACTATTTGATGTGAGTTTTTTGAAGATCTGCAACCTTCTTTTGATTCAGGGTGTTTTTACTTCACTTTGGAAGGTTTATCATGTTGTTTGGTCTTCGATGTTTGTATATTGAGGGTGTGGACTTTTCTATATAATTTCTTATCCTTCATCTTAAACAATGAATTAGTTTTTATTGTATGATTTGTGGTTATGGAAGACTGGACCCTTTATTATATCTCAAATCCGATTCAAAATTTTAAATTTCAAAAAGAAAATCCAATTTATAACTACAACCAAAAATATTTACCCATAAATAAATACATAATAATTATGATTAATAATAAAATGTATGTTCATATTATATAAGATCATTACCCTCTTTATATTTTAAAGATAATAATGATAAAAATAGTAATGAACCTATACAATATGAACATAATTCCCATCATTAATTACAACTACATTCATTTTCTTATAGATTTATTCGTCTAAAATACTTTTCAAATTTCTCATATGGTAGATTTTTTCCAAGTAGTTCAAACATTTTATAATTTCAGTGGAGGCATCTCTAGTGGGAGAACTATAACTAATATTTGTCCACGGATGTTTTGATGTCATTTTAATGCTTGACAATTGGTATGGGTGACAGTTGGGTGATAAAACAACCGTTGGATCGAGCTTTTGTAGCCGCCACCATAAGATTGCAACAATTTCTTTCCTACTCGTCATAAAGTGCATAGTAGTAGATGTAGAGAAAAAATTTAAATATACCTAATACAATCAAACATCTCACTACAATATGGCCCCAGGGATTCCATATTCAACCCATCGTTCTGTTTAATAGCCCCTCTAATTTCGTATGCCAGCTCTGTGTGAAGTTCCTTACCTTCCACAACAATAAGGCTCATAAAAAAATACCATCATCGCTACGAAGGCGTTCATGCATATGATGAACACTAAATTATGACACACTCTATCTCGCTTTATTCTGAATTTCTGCTCTGCCGCATCCAATGTTGCTTTCCCATACATCTAGAAGAAGTTGTACACTTTGTCATAGTCTCGACACACCAGCAAAAATGGCAGAGGGACAGCATGGATGGTGAGCTCCTCCAAGATCAGCACACCTGTGTTCGCTATTGGAGCCAGTTCGAAACCTATCCACTTTTGCACGTAAGAAGGACCTTGTGTTCTCAGGATCGCAGGCCCTCCCACGAAAGGATCCCTTTCCATAAATGACATTAAAACACATTTACAGATTCTTTCTATCAAATTCTACCTTTGTGGTCTGGTAAAATTATGATGGAGCGCTGGGCCCTGTTCTTTCTAGATGGAATGGCGAATGTGAAAGCAGAGAAACACCATCTCTATAATTCCAAAATTATTCATCTCCACAACTAGGATACCTGCACAAATCCATCAAAAACAAACCCTTGTGACACGTGCTATCAAGCTATTCCAACTTGTCTAACCCTATTTATTCCGAGTGTCGACAACTTTGCCTAATTCGCTTCTCGAGTGGGCATTTAATTAGGTGTTATTGGGTGGTAATTCAGTTCTACGGAATATATATATATATATATATATATATATCTCGATATATTATATTATAATGTATTATTATATACAAATATATTTATTATTATTAGCTAGAGGTTTGTATAGTGGGATGAAGTTATGAGATTCGTCTCAAATGAGACAAGGAAAAAGAATATGCCATTTTTCGTCACTTTTAATTTGATATGTGGAGTAGGGAATATATACAAATTGATGCTTTTCAATTTTTGAGCAGCGGTTTGGAGAGGTCATTGATTTGTTTCTGTCAAACTCACCTACCTTTCCGTACAGGGGAATATATATTATTTTTATAAATTATACATTATAATATATCGATATATTATATTATAATGTATTATTATATACATATATATTTATTATTATTAGCTAGAGGTGTGTATAGTGGGATGAAGCTATGAGATTCGTCTCAAATTAGACAAGGAAAAAGAATATGCCATTTTTCGTCACTTTTAATTTGATATGTGGAGTAGGGATTATGTACAAGCTAATTCTCATCAATTTTTGAGCAGCGGTTTGGAGAGGTCATTGATTTGTTTCCGTCAAACTCACCTACCTTTCTGTACAGGGATTTTGTGTCCAGCTCGATAGTTGTTTATGGTGTGACATTTGGACATTAACCTAATCAAGACACATCACTTCCACTGATGTGTTGCCCCTTCCATGGCTTATGTCAGCAATTTGGTTAAATATGAGGTGCACAGTTGATTCATCTCTTTCATAGGATACATATTAAATATAAGACAGTGGAATCCGTCAAAATTTATAGACCTAGATGAGGAGTGGAGTGAAGATGATGATGCTAGAAGCATTATGCAGATATTTGAATTCAATAACAGGTCTAACAGAAAGTTCAATTTACGCATCAAATTATGTATTACTCCTTTTATATTGGTGTATTTCTACAATTTTCCATTTTTTGGTATGTGCTTTGCATTAAGTAGTACACATAAATGCCAATTACCTCTCCAACACCCATCGTCTGGGAAAGCTGAAACAAGACACATTATAGTGAGTCATTCTTTTCAATATTAGATATTGGGTGTATTTAAACTATCATTGCACAATAAAACATGTATAAATGGATCAATGTTATGTAAATATGCAATAGTAGATTCATCCACTTATTTAAATTGAAAATATTAATGCACAGAGAAATATGTATAATTGGATTAATGTTTTCTATAGTAAATTTGTCAATGTTCTTAGTGTGAGGTCTACGCTACTAGAATGTTAAAATCAATATCAAATATATACCTTTATATTTATTGCTTCCTCGATAGCCTTTTGTAATATCCCCTTCTAAACAGGAAATATAGCAACACAAAAAATCTGAACCAAGATATAATAGCTGTTGAATAAATTCAGAAAGATCACAATAATATAGTCTCTTAATAACAAATACAGATTGTATCACTTGTCCTTCTAAATTATTACAATTGCAGTCCTCTAATATGCATATAAAATATGAAATACAGTCTTGAAAACCCTGGCTTTGCAAATCTGGTAGTGCAAATTGAGTTCTGGAGAGTTTCGGCCCTTCTGTGTCGACACACAGTCGCCGTCGTCGGTCGATATCTCGCCGACATCGGTCTCTGCCGGTCGGATTTCTGCCGACGTCGGTCTTCAGTCGACCGATGTCGGTCACTGAAACCCTCTGTCTGCCGAGGTCGGTTTCTGCACTGGTCTGTACGAACCCGTACGGATTCTGTACGGCCTCAAATTAAGCACAACTTCCCTGTTTCCAACCCCTGATCTGAAGATATCTGTCTCTAGCACAGTAGATCTCTAGCTGTATAATTTATTGAATCAAAACATAAAGCAATAAATACCTGGAATATCTGTGATAACTTCTGTGTGAAGTTATCTCTCAACCCTGAAATTCTGTGATAACTTCTGGATGAAGCTATCTCTCACTTTGGCAATAGATCAGCTGATATTTCACAGCCTCTTAATTGCACACACTGAAGAGGGAACGTTCTGCAATGCAAAAGGAATCCTTGAACCCTAGGCTCAGTCTTCACAGAAGAAATTCTTCAAAATCAATAATCAATAATCAATAGCATAATGAACAATGGCCTCCATGAGAAACCCTTATACCCTCAAAAGATATGCTTGCCCTAATTAGGGTTTCTTAAATTAGAATTAGGGTTTCTAATAAAAATAGGCTAAATAATTAATATTTGATTAAATCAATCAAATATTAATATCTCCCTCAATACATGTCGGATCCACAAACCGATCGAAGCTAGTGAATCAGGGAGTGATTCCGCACATAACCATGCCACAATAAAGGCGCTCCGCTGTATATCAAATATCCCTAAAAAGTAGGAGCTCAAGCCCAATTGTGTCTGAAATACACTGAATGAAAATCAAATGAAGAAATCCTGTGAACCAAAGTCGAGCCAAGCTCCATTATGACCCTCTATCCATCTTATTAGCCTACGAAGGTCGCATAATAGGCTAACCCTGAACTCAGAACATGTCATTTGAAAAGGGGACATGACAATCCGCCCCTCCTGAAATTGCTTGCCCTCAAGCAATCACTGAATGATAAATCAATCAATCCACCTGGATCCCAAATGTAGTTAGGATCTCCACCACTGTCAATTAACACGAACCCCATGCCATGTCCATCCCAACATCCAATCCATAAATGAAAATCTGCAAGCAAACTCCGTACCTGAATAATATCTAAAACTGGATTGTGAAGGCTAGACATAGTCATATCATCATCAACCTGTGTCCCGACTGTAACAGAAAGTTGAGTCCTCCCCACATGTGATAACTCCTGAACTGAACTCACCTCAAGACCAAGCTCGTCCTCGTACCTCTCCTGTACTGGTGCCAATGTGCTCTTGTCATCACCCTCTATCATGTTATGTGGTATAGGTCCCTCCATCCGATGAAAAAACATATATCTGAAGCTGCTGCCCCGTATTGCCTTAAGAATATGTGTCGTCCCATCAACATTAAAGAGAACCTCCATGTCCTTGAGACGAAGAGTGACTTCCTCAAATGAATGAAGCCACTTCATACCCAAGACTAAATCTATATCCCCCATGTTTACCACATAATAATCAGCGTTGAACTCATAGTTGTTCAAGCGCAATGGGAGGCCTCTAATCATACGCTCACACTTAAGAGTGTGACCATCGGCTACCTTAACTCTGATGCCCTCAAAACCTTCTGTAGTGAGTCCACGCTTCTCCACAAATCTAGCATCTATGAAATTGTGAGTGGCTCCTGTATCAAGAAGGGTGATAACCTTCTGCCCTGCCAAAACTCCACGGAGTCTGAATGACTCATCCGACTGAACGCTGGATATGCGTGCCTCCTGTAGGTGAAGCTCTAACTCTGCCTCTGCATTAGGCCCTGAAGCCTCTGCCTCTGCCCCCTCAGAACTGTTATGCTGTTCGGAATCCTCAGGATCTAAATCCTCATAATATATCCACATCATACGATTCGCCTTGCCCTTAGGCCTCAAAGGACAATCGTGATGGATATCATATGGTCCTTTGCAGTAGAAGCAAAGCTTCTTCCTGCGTAGATCATTAAGCGCCTCACGATCCAAAGGTGGTGCTGCTGGATTGGCCTTTGAATCATTTTTAACTCCGAATTTATCTATGTTAAAATCCGGTCTCTCCGTATCCCCGTGGGAGTGCTTATGGTCTCTAGAAGAAGAAGTACCTTTGGTGTTAGATTTATTGGATGGGGCTGCCATCTCCATATCACGTGCCTTCCTCATAGCTACCTGTAATGAAGGAGGATCAAAGGCTTTGATCCAACCCCTCAATGGCTCTGTCAATCCCTCTATGAAGAGAACTACCAATCTACGCTCTGAAATATTGGGTACCATGACTGCTAATCTTTGAAACTCACCAATGAAGGACTCCAAGCTACCTGTTTGTCTCAACTGTGCCAGATCTCGGAAGTAAACCTCGGGATCTCTCCTGTCAAACCGCTCAACCAATCTATCCACAAAGTCCTGGTACTCTGTCACTTGATTATGCTGAAGTGTTACCATACCATGGTACCACCAATCATGTGCTACTCCATCTAAGTGCAAAGTGGCGTATTTGATGGCATCTATCTCTGACATTGGTCTCAACGCCAAAAAGGTGTCAAGCTTATGAACCCAAGCTTGAGCTGTCATCTTACCGCTGCCGTCAAAAGTAGTCAGAGAAAGCTTACCAGTAGCCTTCTGCAGCTCACTGAATTGGACTCTAGGTCTCCTGTCCTGTCTAGCCAATCTATAGTGCTCTCTCCTCAAATTGGCAAAATGATCAAAGGTTGTTCTCTCCTGGATATGAGGAGGTAATAAGTCCCACTCATCATTTGCAGCCATGTAAACATCTGCAAATGGAGAATTCCCTGCCTCCTCATCTGCGGGTACCTCTGGTTCTTCTTGAATAAATGAAGGGCGTGTAGGTCTATCAGCTGTTCTGGAGTGAGTCTGTTGTGGTCTCTGATCAACCGTAGCACTCCTGTCATCTCTTTGGTCCCTTTTCTGTCCATCAGGTGCGTTCATTCTCTCTAACATGGTCATAAGTCCCTGTAGTGTCTGAGCCATCTGCTGTTGGCTTGTAATCATAACACGCTGAAACTCTCTGGTGGCCTGATCAGCATCATACCTGTGGCCCCTGGGTGGGCTGCCCTCACTTCTGTCACTCATGATGATCGGTCTCTGATCTAACAACTGGATACCTTCAAGAAAGGCTCGACTGCGTGTGTTATACCTGTGTGGTCCCAACTCTTGTGGCTGCATAAGATCTATAGACCCTCAGGCTGGTAGAATTTAGCTCTGATACCACTGTAATATCCCCTTCTAAACAGGAAATATAGCAACACAAAAAATCTGAACCAAGATATAATAGCTGTTGAATAAATTCAGAAAGATCACAATAATATAGTCTCTTAATAACAAATACAGATTGTATCACTTGTCCTTCTAAATTATTACAATTGCAGTCCTCTAATATGCATATAAAATATGAAATACAGTCTTGAAAACCCTGGCTTTGCAAATCTGGTAGTGCAAATTGAGTTCTGGAGAGTTTCGGCCCTTCTGTGTCGACACACAGTCGCCGTCGTCGGTCGATATCTCGCCGACGTCGGTCTCTGCCGGTCGGATTTCTGCCGACGTCGGTCTTCAGTCGACCGATGTCGGTCACTGAAACCCTCTGTCTGCCGAGGTCGGTTTCTGCACTGGTCTGTACGAACCCGTACGGATTCTGTACGGCCTCAAATTAAGCACAACTTCCCTGTTTCCAACCCCTGATCTGAAGATATCTATCTCTAGCACAGTAGATCTCTAGCTGTATAATTTATTGAATCAAAACATAAAGCAATAAATACCTGGAATATCTGTGATAACTTCTATGTGAAGTTATCTCTCAACCCTGAAATTCTGTGATAACTTCTGGATGAAGCTATCTCTCACTTTGGCAATAGATCAGCTGATATTTCACAGCCTCTTAATTGCACACACTGAAGAGGGAACGTTCTCCAATGCAAAAGGAATCCTTGAACCCTAGGCTCAGTCTTCACAGAAGAAATTCTTCAAAATCAATAATCAATAATCAATAGCATAATGAACAATGGCCTCCATGAGAAACCCTTATACCCTCAAAAGATATGCTTGCCCTAATTAGGGTTTCTTAAATTAGAATTAGGGTTTCTAATAAAAATAGGCTAAATAATTAATATTTGATTAAATCAATCAAATATTAATATCTCCCTCAATACATGTCGGATCCACAAACCGATCGAAGCTAGTGAATCAGGGAGTGATTCCGCACATAACCATGCCACAATAAAGGCACTCCGCTGTATATCAAATATCCCTAAAAAGTAGGAGCTCAAGCCCAATTGTGTCTGAAATACACTGAATGAAAATCAAATGAAGAAATCCTGTGAACCAAAGTCGAGCCAAGCTCCATTATGACCCTCTATCCATCTTATTAGCCTACGAAGGTCGCATAATAGGCTAACCCTGAACTCAGAACATGTCATTTGAAAAGGGGACATGACACCTTTATGATACATAGCTAATACAAATTTTGGGGGATGGAAACTATGGATGTTATTATATCTACTTGCTTGATTGCATTCACAACATTGTTGTGATCATCTAAACATCCATATCCATATCAATTTAAAATAAAAATAAAAATTAATTTGATCGCTCTAATATAGCACATAATAAAAATGAATATGTTTGTGAGATATGGATGACTCACCTGAAGATTATGAATGGCATCATTTTTGAATTGTTGGAGTAATCACGACTTGGGGGAATGAGAAGCCACTGCCAAGTGAAACACTAGCTTTGGCTATGTGTTTTCCAGTATACCCAGTTGCTCCAATTATCTAAATCTAGTTCATTTTGATAGATTCATATTCAACATATACCCATTAGAAATGCAATATAATCTAAACGAATAGGCTAGTTGAAACTAAGACATCAGTTGTCCACTATAGGCCTTCGAATTCTCCTATAAACAAATATTCATTAAACATGAAACTTTATGTTTGCATGTTTCAATATCTTACTTTGGAGAACATTGGATTTTATGGATTTCAAAAAGGAAACCTCTCAAATCATTTTGGATAGAATTTGTACGATTAATATGTTTTATTTTGATGTACCACCTCACAATAAAACTATCTGGGATGTGAAAAAAATTAGCCACCTTCAATGAAGAGTTATTTAAGCAAGCATTGATGAGACAAATTTGTTGATTTCCACTCTTCCAGTATTTATCTCCAACAACATTCTGAACCTTGGGGAACATACACATAATGATCTCTATCACTTTTAATCTGCACCAATTAGTATAACTTTTTGTATGTCTCAAAAACTCAACATGTGTGCAAATCAAGTGGACCCTGGTTTAGTCAGATACCATAATTCTACATAGTTCATAAACCTCCACCACAAGTGCTACTAATATGATAACGAATGTGATCGTCGATTGTGCTTGTTTAGATTGTTTGACTCTCAATCCGCTTAATAAAAGAAAATACACGACTCCCAATTGGATGTTGTTGAGAAGGCACACTAGTGTTCCCCACATATTGAACACTGTACCGCTTGACTTGGAAAAAAGGGCATCAGACATAAATTTTAATTCCATATCTACAGTTCTAAATGTATCCTTGGGAGAGAAGCTAAGCAAAAAAAAAATCTTGTTTTCGTTTGAGGAGCTTCATGAAAATACTAACTCACAAACCTCCATTTATACATTTCAAACAAGGCATGCGACAAGCAGAGACGTGTTCTCACACCTCTATGAATACCATTGCATGTTAGAATATGCCAAATGTCACCAATGGTAAATGCCATTTTTGTCCTAGGAAGAGTTTGAGACATTTGACTTTCCCTATGTTATATGTTGGCAATATTTTTCAATGACAAGTGTTAGCTGCGTAGCGCTATGGGGGAGTGATATCATGTTATATTGTGTGTAAAATTAACTGATTTTATAAATAAATGCTTGCATTTGTTACCCTTTACAATGAATCATGTGGATACATCAATAATTGTATGGATATAATATAATAAAAAATATATATTAATATATTATATTATATAAAATCTAATAAAATATAAAATATAAAATATTATAATATAAAATCATATTCTTAATATTATATAATATTAGAATATATATTATATAATATTTATATATGTTATATAAAATATGTAATATTCATATATATTATATAAATAATATTTTTTATATAAATATTTTTAATATATAATATAAATATTATTTTATATGTAAAAGTATTATACTATATAATATTTATAATGCTTTATAGTGATAACCCAGGGTTATCACTATTAGATGATGCATATGAGTATCCTAACATACAAACCAATAGTTGGCATTTGCCCATATATGATGCATATTTTTAGTGTGGAAGGCAACACATATCATTTTCTAAAATTTGGAAGTAAAGATGATATTATTTGATTTTATGAATATGTCAATAATTATATATATATATATATATATATATATATATATATATATATATATATATATATATGATTATATGTTAATAATTATATATTGAATATTATTATATTATAATTAAAAATATATATTATAATAATATATATTTTTAATTATAATAAATTATTATTAATAATATATATTAAAAAAATTATATATATATATATATATAATTTATGATTATATATTAATAATTACATATTAGATATTATTATATTATAATTAAAAATATATATTATATATTTTTAATTATAATATATAATATAATATTATTAATAATATATTTTTAAAAAATTATATATATATATATATATATATATGATATTATGTAAATTATAATAATATTAATATAATATAATAATATAGATTAAATATTATATATATGTAAAAAAAATATGTTCATTTATGTTGTCAATATATTAACACCTACAAAAATTATAGGAAAGTTATATAGAATTTGTAAGTGGTGAAAGATTTCAATGTGAGTTAGGTGGTGACGATGGCGAATAATGACACGGTATTTCATGTGATATCATATGTCAGAGCTTTCATATTATACACTTGCCCTGACTTCAGAGCAATTGTAAGATTTAGATACCATACACTCATTAGAAATGGGTTTGTATCATTACGATTGAAAGTGAGTATCGATGCTTTTGTAAAGGGCATGCCACATAGATGCATAAAAGGACATCACTCATGATACAATGTGAATGCTGTCATAGAAGAGTCAACACTTGAGAGGGAATATACTCCATAAATAAAAAGAAAAAACTTATAAAAAAGAATTAGAAAAATTATATATACATTCCTTCCGATATAACTTACACTTTCGAAAAATCTACTAATAATGTGTGTGTGTTTTTTTTAAATGCTCAAAAACCTAATCTTTTTAAGTTTAAACAAGATTTTTCATTTTTTTAAAAAAAAAAAATCTAAATACATTTAATAATCTCACATATATATTTTTTGATGCAATTTTTTAAGTCTCGTTTATTTTTTTCCTTGGCTAGAAAAGTCTACTTTTACACCTCATTTTACAACATCAAACTCCACCCATTCTTATTAACCTAAAAAAAATTGCTTGAGAGAGTGTAGTTTGGGAAATCTAATGTAACACTATTATATGCTTGGCGTTGGGGGAAAAATACGGCAATTCATCTAATATCAGAAAATAGAGAAAGAGATAGTAATTGCAAAAACAACATTGGAACATTTTCGATAAAATGTGTCACAAAATGTGCTCACCCATTTCCAAATCCTATCGTGAGCATTCGCTTAATTTAATATATTTCAGAGATGCTCACTTCATTGGTTGCGACCAGTTGAATGTATTGAACAAAGATTTGAACTGTGGTTTATGCAATACTCAATTTCTTTATTCATAATTTTTAATCCCACATGCATGTATCGATTTTACCCATTCATAGTTTAAAATATCGATTGGAATTTAAAGATTAGTTGCATATGGCATTTGAGCTTGGTAAGCTAATTTACTAAACATTAGTTTGATAATTTAAATTATAAAGCTTTGTGATGTCTATTATAATTTAAATTATCAAACTAATGTTTAGCTAAATTAGCTTACCAAGCTCAAATGCCATATATATATATATATAAAAGATTTTATTATTTTATTATTTTTTTGATTTATTTAAAAAAAATTAATTTTTATAAGTAAAATGTGACATTCATGAAAATATTAAGTTTTGTCGAGAATCTAGCGGTGATCGAAGACGAAGTATTTATGTTCTTCTGTTGTTAGGGCATTTGCGACTCCAAGCGTCAAAGCTTCTTTAGGGTTAAATGGAGAGTATCTTGCGAAGAGGTTATGGAAGAAGATGCTCGCAAGGGAGTTTGGCGATTAGTTGGAATCTTTCTTTCGCTTTGATAAGAGGGGTTTAAATCACAATGTTGTTCAAATTAGTTTGATCGCTGGATTCAGGGAGGGGAAGGAGAGCGCAGGGGTTGAGGGTAAGCCTTTTAGTTAGTTGTTTAACCCTGTTAAGAGGGATAACCGTGTAGCTCAATATTCTTTTGACTCTTCGGATCCACAATTTGAGCAATTTAGGGACTTAAGTACAGCAAAGGATTTCCCAATTGTTAATTTTGAGAAGGAGGCTCTTGAAGAGGTGCTGCAAAGTGAAGAATGGTACTCGGAAAGGGGTTTAGTGTGTAGTTTCGATAAGTTTTGGCCTACCCTCCCTATTTTTCACTAGTGGATTTCAGATTCTTGGCAGCATAGTTTGGAGGGTAGTGTGGAAATCTATCCTTGTGCTAGAGGATTCTTCATTGTGGTTTTTGATAATCTGCATAATCGTAACAAGATTATTCAGGGCAAATTTTGGAGTTGCAATCATCACATTCTCCCTCTAAGACCCTGGTTCCCAAATTTCAATCCTTTGGTTGAAAACCTCTCTTTTAGACCCATCTAGGTGTGGTTACCATATCTTCCTCTCCAATTTTCGTTGAAGTCTAGGCTGTCAACTATTGGGGGTTCCTTGGGTGAATTGTTGGAGATTGATGTTGCTTCTTTGAATTTTTCTTGGACGACCTTTGCCATGGTTCTTGTTTGTTTGGATATTTCTCATCACCTTCCAGAATTGATCAAGCTGAAAGTTAATGGCAGATGTCGGTCTCAAATCATTGATTATGAAGGGCTCCCTTTTAGATGTCAAAAATGCCTCGAGTTTGGCCATCTTTCCGCTTCTTGACAAATTTCCAACCACAAAGTGGATTCTTCATGGTGGAAGGAGGTAAGTGAAAAGCTCCTAACAATTTTTTCAGATAGTAATCCTATTTGCCTCCAACTAGTGGTTCAATAGTCCTCAATAAGGAGGAGTTTAAAGTGGGTGTTTCTCATTTTGTGTATGTACCTTAGATTTCAGAGGTTACTAGTTTAGTTGAAAAGAGTTTTGTGGATTTATCAAGTTAGAAAATGCCCGTAGAAGCTCATCAATAGATAGGTGCATCTTTCCAAGTATGGATACATGTATTTTGAGTAATCAAGAAGAATGGACAATTGTAAGAAGTAATAAAAGATGACGTCTCATACCTAGTTCCCCTTCTAGGACACTTCTCTCTCACAACAAAGTGAAAAAAGAAGAGACTTAGTAAGAAATAGTTTTTTACTTTTTGTAAATTAAGTTTTTTGGTGGAAATATCTTGTTTTGGTTGGAGTTTGTTGGTCATATGCCTTGATGGATTTTACTATCAAGCCAGGCCTAATGTGTTTTTTGAACTTTTTTATTTTCGGGAAAGGGTCTTGTTAAATCCTAGTATATATCAAAAAAATGTGACACTCGTCGTGATCATTGAAATGGATAGAGTGCACCACCAAGCTTAAAGCACCTTTTGACTTAGAAGCTATAATTAAGGGGGTTATCTTCTACCAAAATTCATGTGAGGCTTGTACCCATCTTAATATTTATTTGTCACTTTATTATGGTCATATTAACATGGGGAGGATGCTTATTGGGGCTTTAACCTGACACATTATTGTGAAAATGCCACTACTCTATGAATAAGTTAGGACCATTAACTTACACTATATTTTTTATTTGTAGATTTTTTTTCCAGTAAATGACATTTTTACTTTTAAAGATATGGAAAATCGTTGAATAATAAATCATATATTAACATAGAACTATAATTAAAGGACAACGAGGTCATAATGTAGAGTTTACTTTTGTTTAATTGTTTTTAGGAAGGCATTCAAGACATAATATGGTCTGGATCCAATGAGATTCGAGGGATGATACTCCAAACGAAGGTTTAGATGGGTTGTATTCATATGGGGAAGCAATGTTGAATAAGATGGAGAATATAGAAAGTAATAGAATTGGATCAAAATGAATTAATCTATATGTTTTGTAAATGGCATACTCTTGAGAAAGATGTATGATTGTCTACTTTTCTACTATTTGTTTGCTAATTAAAGCTACAAATGTGTATGCATAGACTACAATGTCATGAAGATAATGAAGTCATTATGAAAGTTGAATTGTTTAGGTTTTTATGCGTGACTTTTCATCTTCAATGATTATGTGGCTTAACTAAATAGATAAGGATTATGCTAATAGATATTGTGGAATAATATAAGACTTGTAATTTCCACACTACATGACAAAACATGCCATATAATGTCCATGTGGCCAATGTGTAATATGGAGGTTTCACACAAATGTTGAGCTACATTGTATATTTGAAGGTGTTGCACATTTGGCTAATTTTATATAAATGTTGCATGTATTAAGTGGTGTAATGATTTGTAGGTGGCATACGGACTACAAAGGTTGTGTCACATAAAATGTGGAGTTATTAAGTATGACATTGAGATTGATTATCCATGTTTTAGTGACTTTTGGGGCCAAGCAGAATTTAGGCCCTATACTCTTTGAACTAAACATAAACTAGTAGCTAAGTGAATTAAATTGATATAGGCACCCCCTTAGTGGTTATTCTAGTTTTAGGAGGGAAGAACACAAATCAATAGCTATCCTAGCAAGTTGAATAGAAGGAATCGGGTGTTTGAAATCATAAGTCAAGTTGGGTCCCTATAAAAAAAGGGATAACAAGTTCAATATTATGTTCTGAGATTCTTACTCATTATTTGTTGAGATTCTTATGCTATCCTTAATATACGAGGAACTTCCCGTCAACACTACACCAACTAAGCCTATGAAAATTATGGCTCCACATCTATTAGGTAAAGTACATGGTGTTATCTTTTGAGATAAGCTAAATATTTCCTAGCATTATATGGGATGCACATGACACAAAGAGCTATGTGGTGGTGCTCGAAACATGGAGGTTATGTGACATCTTCCCTACCACTCGTAGAATGTGCTAAATGTAAGGGGTTGTGTGGAGTTTCCAATGCACTTAAGGTGATATCGAGGGTCTATGTGGTTGTGCACATATCATAATATATATGGAAGTTTCAACTCCATGACTTTAGGGATCATGGAATGCATAATATTTAGTGATTTATATCATGACACTCTATGAGAAGGTGGTTATAAATATTCAAATTCCTATAGGGTATTTTTTTTTTAATCAATTTTGGGGGTTAAGGGAGTTTTAACCTTAATTAGACAAATACGTGATTAAAATCAAAATATATAAGTGATAGATCATACAAATTAACCTTTAAAACTTACTAATTTTATAAATATGCTAAAAGAGGAAAATACATAGAAAGAAATAACTTAGTTGGATTAGATATGCAATATTGTGACAGAAATTGTGAAACTAATTGTGAGGTTGAATGAGCTTGTTGTGAATAAGGAACAAGGTTTCACTTTACTATGAGATAAGGGATCAGTATTTGAGCAAGGTTGGCCTATGTTGGCATCTATAAGGTGCATCGACATCCGATATGGTTTTTAATCTTTGTGTGAAATTTGACAAGTGCACCTTCGCTTGTAGGTCCTGTGTGACTATGTAGGCATCCTTGATTTTATGTGGAAACCGCTATATACCTTCCTCTTCACTTGAAACCCTAGCTCAATAACACAAGGAGAAAAATGTCATGAAAGGTGAAAAATGGGTTAGGGGATAATGTTTTGCTAGACCTCAACACCCCACTGTGTTGAGTGCTACCTATATACCAGTACTCCAAGGAGCAATCAAATTCCATGTAGTTCTCCCATGCTATGGTGGTGTGTGTGAAAAACTAATGTAATGCTAAATTTTGGTGAAATCCTAGTGTGATTAAGTGCTTAAATAATGACTTTTGACCTTGGATTGTATTCAAACTTAGCTCATGTCTATTTGGGTTATGTATACTTAGAATTATGAAGAATAGACACTTTCCTCTCAATGTGTAGTTAGAATAAATATGACAATTTAAAAATTTTGTAGCCTCCCTTATCAAAAGCATATAAATTGTGCTTATATAGTGGTTGTCTTAGGATAAATTTGAATTTTAATAATCAAATTCCAATAACACCAAATAACATGCCAAAGATTGAAATTCAATCTCAAATCTACTATAAACAAATGAATGGGTAAGGAAAGTAAATTGGATGTAAATAATAATTGAAATAAAAACAATAATATACCTCAATCTAAGCAAGCAATTTACATCCAAATGAAATGTATGTGCCCCAAATTTGACAAGATGATTGTACTTGATATGTTGTATTGTAATTAAGAGCTCAAGAATTGTAGTAATGGAGATGGAGTAGATAATTTGGTAGCATGTAAATACATAATTTTTCATGGATTGTGCATGGGAGAAGGGTGGTTAAATAGAAGGTGGTGAGAGGAATGGATGGTTAGATTTGATCCAAGTTATATTTTAATATAGGGTGGAAAATATTTGAGGAATTTAAAAATTCCTAGGGGATGGAAACTCTTTTAATATCCAATAAATTAAAAATTATTTGGAAAATCCTAGAAGAAGTGGTGTGGGGCTTTAGGAGAGTATAGATTCTAGATGTGTTTAGTCTAGTTAATGAAAGTTAGTTTAAGGATTATCAATGGGTTTTTTAGGAAGAATTGGTGGAGGTAGGTGGATTTGGAATTTAAAATTCCGAAATAATTAAATAGAGCATTTTTTTAAATAAAAAGGGGTAAAAATAATATTAATAAGAAAAGAGCATTACAAGAAGAATGGGGGACAAAAACCCCCAGAAAGAAGTAGCATAAGCTGAAAAACTAGGCACACACCCAACTAGACAATATTATGAACCTCTCTATCAGCCTCCAAATTTCTTTCCAAATCAGAATGCAACATCAGGGAGAGAGACCCCCAATCCTCAATGTTTCCACCATCCAAATGGTCAGATGCCCATTTAGCCAAAAAATCCACTGCCCTATTCCATTCTCGCAGAATATGAGCAAAAGTAATGCTATCCATAAGCAAGCAAATCTGAAAAATCTATTGCACAATCAGAGATAGTTGCTAATTGATGTCCACCACTTTCCTCTTAATGAGTAGGTTAATCAAGACTTAAGAGTTTGATTCGCAGATAATCCTATGCCAACCTAACACCTGGGCCTTCTCAAGAGCATAAAGAATGGCCTGACCTTCCATCATGTTAATGGTTTGTAGCCCCTCAAGAACTACAAAAAGAAATATCACCATACCTTCAAAATCCCTTCTTATCCCTCCAGTACCCATGGGTCCCAGATTACCTCTGGAGGAACCATCTATATTGATCTTGAGAATCCCTCTAGTGGGGCATTGCCACTGACCAGTCCTGAGAATTTGCTCCTTGACCTACTTGCTCCTCCTGACACACGCTGACTTACCAGTTAACTACTGGAATCTAAGTTGTGCCACCACCTGAGTGTCTTATTTGGTCAAAGGAAGGCAGATCACACTCTTTGCTTGGACGGTTTCCTGGATCATCCCCACCACTTTTTGCCATACTTACTGCACCATGACCCTCACCCCCCAAAAAATTCACCTATTTCTCTCAAGCCAGATCTCCCAGAACAAAAAATGGGGCCACCCAGCCATATGTCCTACAGGAAGGGCATCCTTGAGGGGGGTTCTCCCAATCCATTCCAGAAATCGATCACAGATTGAGCATGAAGACATGGGCACTGCCAAACATCCCATCAATAATGCCAGAGTTGAAAGGCAAAGGGGCATCACAAAAAAAGGTGTGTTGAATCCTCCTCGGCCACTCCACACATAACACATACTAAAGGGCCTTGGAAACCTCTCTTTCAGAGATTGTCCTAGGTCAAACACCTGTTCCAAGCCAACATCCAAGCAAAATAGTTGCATTTAGGCCAAGTGAATTTCTTCCAGACCTGTCTCCACCAATGCACTTCCCCCTACCCAATCTCTGAAGAAGTAAAGCCTAATATCCAGATGAAACTGTGTAAGGTCCCTTGGGATTGGGAGACCAAGCTAGCTCATCCTCCTCCTAAAGAGGACTACAACGATGCCTAGAAAGGATGCTCAACAACTCCTCATTCTCTTCCTGCATCCCATTAATAGGCCAAGTTTTGGGAGCTTTCCAATGAGCTACCTCCACCTATCCTTATGTAATGTAAACTTTGAAGTCACTCACTTGAGACCAACCAGCATTAAGGAATCTCTGACAAAGGTTCAAAAATTTTGTAAACTGATAAATGATGGGAGGATAACGATCCTAAGAGTCAGACCAAAAGAGAGCCTTAGATCCTTGTTTACAAATCTAGAATAAGCCGTTCTTGATGAGAGCAGCCCCTTTTTTGAGAGTACCCCATATTGCCAAACCTTTCCCAATAAGCGAATATCAAGGAATGTCCCTCTGAATGGTTTTAGAGTAGTACATCTGTGAGAGAATTCTGGCCCAAGCTTTGTCTTGTTTGGTGCACCATCACCAATAAAGTTTGGCCGCCAAAGCAATACCATTTAAGTCTGTCTACCTCAGACCGAGCCCGCCATATTGTTTGGGGCTACAGATAATATCCCATCTAATAAGGCTCCATTTAGTGGAGGTCAGACTACTAGCCCATAAGAATTGTCTAGTAACTGAATCAAACTCCTTAACGAATCCCATCAGAGTAACCTGGAGCATACACCTATAAATGGGTAAAGCCTGCACCACAAATTGGATAAGTTAAACCTGGCCCGCAAAGGATAACCACCTGTGTGTCTAATGATTCACTTTCACCTAAAATTTCTCCAAAATAGTTTGCTAAGATTCTTTGGATGTATAGCTAGCCGAGATAGGGATACCCAAGTAAATCAAGGGGGGAGTCCCAATTTGAAAGTGCAGAGTCCTCACGATCCACTGCTGAATAGGGCCTAGAGTATTGAAGAAGAAGATGGATGACTTATCTTCATTGACCTTTTGTCTCGAGGCCATAAGATAAACATCTAACACCCTACGTAAATTAGCAGCTTTAGTCATTGTGGCCATGCCCATAAGGGTAATGTCATTAGCAAATCATAGGTGTGATTGTGCTGGTGATTCCCCTCCCCATCGCCATCCTTGGATATGTCCTTCCTCTCTGTTCTTACTGATCAACCTCCCCAAACCTTCAGCAAGGAGAAGAAAAAGGTACGGAGATAGAGGATCACCTTATCACAACCCTCTTATAGCACCAAAAAGCTTCGTGTGTTCCCATTGATAAGCACTGAGAAAGAACTTGAGGAAATGCAGCTCATGACCCATTGTGTCCATTCGTCCGCAAAGCCAAAAGCATGAAGAACCTTCCATAGGAATGACCATCTAACCCTATCAAAGGCTTTGGCCATGTCCAATTTAATGAACATTGCCTTATCTTTTGAGTTGGCCATGGAGTGAATGGACTTAACAGCAATAACAATACCATCCAGGATTTGCCTGCCTTCCACAAAACCACTCTGCTCTTCTGAGATCATAGCACTCAGCCCTCTTTTTAACTTGTCTGCAATGATTTTAGATATAATTTTGTAAACAACATTGCAAAGGGATATAGGGCAGAATTGACTTAGCGTATTAGCACCTTCACATTTGGGTATGAGAGTAAGACAAGTTGCATTTTTAGCCTTAAGCATTTGTTTATTCTGCTAAGATTCTTGGACAACAGATAAAAGGTCAAGTTTGATGATATCCCAAAACTCTTGGTAGAATTCAGCTGGGAAGCCATCAAGTCCAGCTGCTTTCCCTTTTTTCATTTAAAAAATGGTTTCCTTAAGCTCTCCAAGTGTGATTGGTTTCATTAAATTTTCATTCATTTCACGTGTCACCAATGACAGAATATAGAAGAGAACCTGAGCTTCTTCGGGTGATTCCCCGTTAGCATCTTCCTTGAAGAGAGTAGAGAAGTACTGCACTACCTCCTTTGAAATTACCAGAAAGGAGTTAAGGTGCTCAACTCTTTCATTTACTAGGGCTGAAATAGAATTTCCATGTCTCCTGGATTTGGATGAATTGAAGAAAAAGGATGTATTTCTGTCCCCCTCCTGGAGCCATTCGACCCGAGCTTTTTGCTTCCAAAAACTTTCCTCCCGTAGCTCACATTCCTCCAGGTCTTTCACAGCCTATGTTTTTTCTTGTAGTAAGTGATGAAACAGTCCTTAAATCTACTATGTAACCATCAAATTGTGAGCTAACTTCTTATACATGCCTATTTAATTCAAGCATTCCTTCTAGCCCTGTTTACCCTGATTATTGGCCATAACTCTTTACAAGTTAACTCAATCATGAAAGTAAAACCATTTATGGATACCCATTAAGCCCTTCTATAACATACTAAAAACTATCTTGAGGTTACTTTGTACAAAATTATACTTTCTTCTTTAGGCCCTATTTCAATTAACCCTCCTTTTATGCAAAACGTCTTGTCTAGAGTGAAGTATGGACTTTATAACCAAACCAAGCATCATTAAAAATACCCATTACCTTCTTACAAGTGAATCAATCATTTTTTAGGGCACTTCTTTAGAGAAATCCACTTTTCCTATATTGGCCTATGCTCTTCATCTCACATGCACCTAGGTTTCACTTGACAATTGACTTTTTCTATATTTCTCCATATTGTAACACCTTGAAACCACTTCAAATAGTTTTTTAAAATCATCAAGGGTCATATTGCAAAGTTTCAAGAGGTTTCAAGCATTTAAACTCATTTTGAGGGTCAAAAGCTAATTCAGGATTTTCCAATGACTGTCACAGGCTGAGAGCATTGAAATTGGGACTGGGAGTGTTCTACCCTATTTCAAGGGTTCAAACCAATTATCTAGGGTCTGTCTTAGTGGCCTACATCTTCTAAAATCCTCCTCTAGGTCATATCATCCTACTGTGTTTTCCAAGTAAGACCTCTTAGTTGTCTTTGACTGTATTTTCATGACAGTCAATAGGGTTCATTATTGTCTTCTCTTTTTGAATGATCAATAGAATTTAAAGAGGATAAAAAACCATGTCAATACCTTAATGACTTCCCCATTCATATGCCCTATCAAAAATGACCTAATCAATCCACTTACAATGCAAAAACATACAAGTTTCTTAACTTTTTATGTACACTGTCACCTACAGGCCGAGAGCTAACTGTGAGAGTTTTAAGATATCCAAGGGGTTTCAAAATATTGTTTATTCTTCATTTAGGTTTATATTTTCCTTATAGACCTATCTCCATGTCATAATGAATCTTATGCAAACATTTATACATGGGTTTTCCCTTGGACAGTGGATTGTATGTTTAGATGCCTGAATATGTTGTTTAGGCCTGTTTGGGCTTTTTATAACATTCAAAGCTTTCTAAGACCTCTTGGTCACATAATATCAGTTTTAAATTATTCTCAACATGCCAAATAACCAGTATTTCTCAATATGCTATAAATAACCATCATTCACACACACACACACACACACACACACACACACACACACACACACACACACACACACACACACACACACACACACACACACACACACACACACACACACACACACACACACACACACACACACACACACACAGGCCTGTAACCAGAATTCATAAAGAAACCATATATGAAACAAATAAATTCATTCTCTCTCAGATCAAATGGAAGACTTAAAATTCAATATCAAAGTCCATGGCTTTCAAATCCTTGTCTGCTTCTTCACACATTCTTTGCTCCTTCTCTTTAACTTTAACTTCTCTTGAGTGAGGTCCTCCCTCACTATTTCTCCTCTCCTCTCTTCATTCTATTCTCTTTCCTTGAATGAGAGGACCTTTCCTCTCTATCCTTCTTCTCTTCTACACCCCCTCTCATCCTCTCTCTTCTCTTCTCATCCTCTCCTTTATGAATTCTTCTTGTTTTCTCTTTTCTTGGATCTCCTCTCTAACTTCTACACCCAATTTGGGATTTAAGGCAAAACCAAATGCTATTTGTAGGTTTTAACAATATACTAAGGTTGAAAATAGTTTCAACTATTTCCCCCTGATTTCCTCAATAGCCTAACCATCACTTTTCACCTTTTCACTTTTAACTTTTGACCATTACATTTACTCTTAAGGTGAAATTTTGAAATCTATACAATTTGGAAGGAAAACTAGAATTTGAATTTTCACACTAGAATTTGAACTATTATAGATGCTCCTGCATCAATAAGTCTTCAGTCAGTCCTTCTTCCCTTATTATTCTCATGATACCATCAAGCTTGGTTTGTGCAGTAGCCTTATCATGGAAAATGTTCCCAAAACTTTGGTGATTCCACCACTTGAGCTTGTACTTCACATATTGTAGCATTTTGGCAAAAATGTACATCACCATACCATGGGCAGGCCTACCCCAATGCCACCAATTGGCAACACACTCATGTAGAGATTGATCCCGCAACCACATGAGTTGAAATCTAAAGGAAAGAGAGTGCGGGTGATACTGTGAGACACTATTAAGCTTGATGGGCTAATGGTTCGATCCTCTCCAGTCCAAAATTTTAGACCTTGTAGACCACATACCTCCAACCCAAAAATCTGAGACCAAAAAATAGTCAAGTCTCTCAGCAATGCAATGTTTCCCACTCTTGTGGTTGTTCTAGGTAAACTGACCATTACTGGGCCTGACGTCAACTAAATTCAAAATTTCAATGTAGTTGCGCATTAGCAAAGTAGATGGGTCCAGCCTTGACATGCCACCACTCTTTTCAGTCAAATCAAGAATAGCATTAAAATCACTTGCCATAATCTAAGGGTGGAAGGGGGCCAGGCTAAGGACAAAACTTATGTGGCCCCATAAGGAGTTTTTACCCCACCAATCATTAGGAGCATAGATATTGGAGAAGAGAATGGCTTCCCCCATCTCAAAGCTAGAAGCAATCATAGTCATGGAGTACTTAGAAGTCAGCTAGCCTATGAGGCCAATCTTTCGTGGGTTCCACAGACAAGCTAGTCCTCCTGAGTATCCAGTAGTGCCAATGCATTGACATTCTCCTTGCCACCACAACTTGGGTGCAAGTCTGGAAATGTCTTCAACTAAAATCTTAGTCTCCTACAAGAAAATGACATCTAACCTATGACTTTTGATTAGGTTATGAACATCATTTTTTCTAGGGCTATTGTTCAAACCCCTTACATTCTAAGTTATTATAATCATTTTAGAGAGCTCAAAAAGTGTGCATCTAGAGTCTTTACTGACCCTGACTCCACCAAAGTCTCTCCCATTAACTTGATCTTTTCTTGGTCCTTTTTTCTACCAAGCTTGCTAGATTTCTCTCCCCCTCCTTTATTAAGGTCTTTTTGTAGAAGTCCAAGATGAGGAAAAGATTTACTGCTTCTTGCTGCCCCTGGGTCCCCATTTTTCCTGATAAGGGGCATATTTCCATCTTCTTTAAGGGGAGCAACTGAGGAATTCATTCCTTTTGAAATTATCAGCTACTAGTCCATATCCATATGACAATCTCCAATATCTTATGTTTCAGTTAAAGCCCCTGAAGCATTAGTCTCCTGAGCTGGTCCCTCAATCCCCTGATCCAAAATTGTCAACCTAAGATTCACCTCCTACTGATTAAGGTCATCCAATATTTCAAATCTATTGAGTGAGTCATCTAATTATCTTTCCTTGAAGGACCATTTTTGGCCTCTATTTCTATATCGACCTTTAACTATCATAAAACCATTAGTTTCAGGCATCTCACCTGGAATCATACCCCTTTGCTTGTTAGTACTAGAAGGAGTGCGAGTAGATTGAGCTAGCTGAGGTGCAGTGGATTTCGAGGTGGGACACCATCACTGCAAATGCCCATAAGCATGACATAGATGACAGTAGAAAGGGAGGGTTTCATAATCCAGTTGTTGTACCCATGAGAAAGGGCCCACACTCATTTCAACATCTGGTAATGGCTTACTAAGATCAATTTCAACACAAATGTGTGCATAAGTCATTACCTTTTTCCCCAGGAGTGACATTGAGGAACCTACTGGCCTTCTTAGCAAGGATGCAAGTAATTGGAGAGTGTCTTCTCAGCATCATTCCACTAAAAAATAGGGCAGATGCACCCACACTGGGACACGGTTTGGTAGTTCCTTTGAACGTATGAAACTAGCATGCCAGGGCTTGATAAACAGTCCCACTTGATTATGGAAGTAAGGACCTCTAGCAAAACTCATTGACAATCTGTTATACAAGTAAAAGTGAACATGAAATAGCTATTAGCCAGCAATGTAATATCCATATCTCCTTTTGGTGCCCACATCCTCTGAGCCCATGCTTCCAGGAATAATAGTGACATCCTAAGCCCCAAAAACTTGTAGTACAGGGAGTGATTGGAATAGTATTCAATGTCTTCAGCAATCATTTCCATTGGTATAGCTAGCTTGGGCCTCTCCTTGCATCTTTCCAGACAATCATTGACTTTAGGGACGCACATACTTGGTTGCTCAAGAGCAGTAAAAGAACCTAAACCTTGTAAAAGAGGAGCCTTCCCACTGCTATCCGCTCCCTGGGATGTCTGCTGCAGTCCAAGCTCTTCCTGGTAGCTACGCCCTACTTTCTACCTTGTTGCGCCCTCCTACTCACCTTCATCCATCGCGTCTCCGTCGTATGTTTATTTACCTAATTAAATGGAGTGTTAATGAGTTAATAAAAGTGTAAATTGTAAGATTAATATGGTAAAGTGGGTGTAAGGGGATATTATATTATTAGCTAATAAGGATTAATAATAGGGTATATAGACTATTTAATGGATTATTAGATGGAATGAGTCTAATGTTAGGTGATGTTAGACATAATAATGGAGCAAATTAAATTAGGTGTATACATCCTCTTTGAAAGGGCATTGTGATTGGAAGAAGAGTAATGGCATTTCAAAGAATAAATATGATCATATAAGTTAGTAATTTAGTGGATGAATGATTCCCCCTCCAAAGCACATGTAGAGAAGAATGAGATAGATTATCAATTGAAAGGAAATGAGGGGTGGGATGTATGAGTGGAAAAGAAAAGGAAGGGATATGATACGATAAATGGGATGACAGAGAAACTTGACCATAGCTTTAAGTCATCAATAAATGATGCCTATGGAAAATAAATGTTAGGTTGTGGAGCTAAAAGCTTCATTGATGCAGACATTAGAGGAGGGTGTTGAGTGTCACAGTCACTGGCGTTGGTCAGGCCAACCAACATCGGTCAGGTGGAGACAGGAAGATGCCAACGATGGTTAGGGATCAGCCGACGTCGGTCATCCCCAGGCAGACAGGGACCGATGTCAATCCCCTGTGCAGTTTTGAACTATGAGTTCCACGGACAGTTCGTTAATGAACCAGTTGTTTGCATGAAGAAGGCTAATTATAGTCTTGAGCTGCGAATCTAATTATTGTAATTAGGTGTCTAATTATTGTTTGCATGAGATCTATAGAATAGACTCATGGGATGTATTGTAATTTGTGCTAGAGAGTAAGAGAGCAAATATTAGCTCCTTTAGAGTGAAGAAAGCATGGTGTGTTCCTCCTAGTGCCACAGTGCCAAGTGTGGGTGCTGGTTTGGAGAATCAGAAGGATTCTTCATGTATGTAGGATCTTGGTCAGTAGGTGTGCAAGGCCATGTTTGGAGATCTACATGTGTAAGCAATATCATTGATCTATAGGTGTATGTGTGTGCATGGTCTAGGTTTGCAGGTGTGCAGAACCAAGTTGATTTGCAAGTGGCAGCAAGATCAAGGTGACAGCAACACAACAGGGAGCAAGATCAGGTGGGATCTACTTGGAGTACAGTGTGTACTCGGTTGGAGAGCAAAGAGGAAGGCAAGGTAGTTCCTTCCAAAGTAAGATCATTTGAGTTGCAGGGTGTTGGAAGTTCATGGGAGATCTACTTGGAGTATGTTTGTATACTCGGTGTACTGGCAGTATTATTACTGACTGGTTGACTGGCAGTGTTGTTACTGGCTGGTGGAGGTGAACACCAACTCTGTGTTTGAGTTGTCTATTGCGACCATAAGAGAGAGAGTGAGCTCTTGAAGGTGAATTACTGAACACTTGGTGTGGGAAACCTATAAGGTGGGAAGAGTGTGGCGTCTCTTCATTTGTAATTCTTTTCTGGAAGAGTATCAATACAATTGGGTATTGTCTCTCATATTCTGTGTTATTTATAAATTCTAGTTACTTGTGCATTCTGGTTAATTTCCACATATTAAGTTGCTTGTACATGGTAATCAATGGTGATTTTGGGTCCTAACAGTTGGTATCAGAGCATGTTTGTTGTTCTAGATTCCTGACAATAAATATGCAAGGGAGTGGAAACCAATAGTGTAATGGGTTTAGATGTGCCCCAAAGTGGGAAGCAACTATGATAAGATGATGATAAAATGGTTGCAAACTTTAAACATATCCCAGGAAAGGATACATGCTAAGAGAACTATAGGTTGGGATTGGATGATTAGTTTTAAACATTAGATGTATCCAATGCAAGGACACATGTTAAGGAGAGTTGTGGGTAAAATAATTGATGGGACATAATCATCAGATGTGTCTAAGTAAAATATACATACAAAGGATAGTTATTTGTAAAACAAGTGATGGGTTGCAAGCCTTAGATGTATCCTAAGTAAGGGCACATGCCAAGGAGAGTTGCAGGTAAAAGGTATGTTTGACAAGTGTTGACTGGAGGGTGTTGACTTTAGATGTATCCAAACAAGGACTCATATTGGGAGAGCCATAACCAAAACAATGAGACTTTTGATGATGATTCTAATGAGTGTGACTCAAAGCATGGGTTGATTGTTGATAAAATGATGAGATTCAAGTGATTAAGGGATGATGGGTAAGTAGTGAATAAGGATGTCAAGTTTCCCTTGAGCACTTTAAGGGGCCAAGGGTTTTCTACATAGTTTGAAGAAACCTTAGGATAATGTAGTTATCCCTAAGTAGGAAGTTAGATGGAAACTAATTAATTAAAATAATGATGAGAGATGGTGATGATGGGGTTAATTAGAAGGTTATGGATAAGTTAATATGATAGAAGTAGGTCATAAATGATAAGAATAGGATGAAAATGAGAAAATTAGGTTAAAAACATGACTAAAATAGCTAAAAAATCTAGAAAAGGGATTTATAAGTGTAAATGAGTGGCTAATATGGGTGAAATAAGAGGATGGGGGTAAAAATAGGTCATTTTCACCTATCCCTAGTGTAATTTTTAGCTCTGGTCTATGTGATAGAGATGGATGGCATTCCACATGATCGACATCATAGAAAATAGGTTTGAGAGTACCAACATTTGGATGACCATAGAGACCTGATAGGTACCTTTATTTTTTATTTTTTATTTAGTTTTGTATTTGTGATCATTAATTAGGGATATTTTAGGAAAATAATGAATCCACATTTGGGAAACATGATCTTTTTTTCACTAGATGCAAGTTTGTGAAGAGTAGACGTAAGATCATTAGGGGTACCATGAGATATCTAGGGATAACATGGGTTTGGGTTGGTAAGGAATAACTTCATACAAGTAGGTTGTGAATTGATAGGGGGTTGAGTAAAATGTTGTCATGGCTTAGGATCCATGAGATTGAATTTGAGAGATGTAATGTTGGAGTGAATAGACATGATTTTGTTAATATGGAAAAAAAGGAAAAGGTTAATGAAAGTATAAGGGGGTATTGATTTGAAAAAGGATATGTTAGTGATGCAAATTAGTAATAGACAAGATAACATATTGAGTTGTTGATCTTGTGCAAGAGGATTTGTCATTAGTCGAGTCACATGGTTGGTAGATATCAGTTTTACAAGGCATACATATGTTGGATGATACAAGCTTTAACATGATGGAGCTGGTTAGATTATATCACTTGGCACAAATTCCATTAATTTAGATGGATAAAGAATTAATCATCACACTATTCAAGCATTGGTATAATGATACCAACATGTTCCACTTACCCACATGAGATATGACTATAACATTTTAGGACATGTGGATGATTTATCAAATTTTGATCAAAGGGGATCGATTATATTGGTAGTCTCAAGCCCTGATGGTGATGATCATGTGATTCACAAATCACATGAGTTTGGGATTATATCAAGGATGATCTAATGTGGACATATTATATCAGTGCCAAAGGATGTATTATTTGAATTTTATGATTATGGATCTTATCAGTGTAATTTTGTTTGCTAATAATAACAGGTGATATTTTGCATTAATTTTGGTAATGTGGTGGTAGACATGGTTGAGTGTCAACATGTATTTCCCTAGGGTATATAAATGTTGGCTCATTTGTATATGGACTTACATTTGGTGACATACATATCATGAGTTAGAATTGGTGACATAACCCTACTATAGATATGGTCTTGGGAGCACGTAGTGATAGAGAGGCTCATAGGACATCATAAGTACAAGCACCAAATGAGCCAATTGTATATGGATGGGAGATCATGGTTTATTCATAAAAAGGCCATGCAAGGGAACTCACATTCCATATGTCTGTAGTTGATGATTTGACTGCTGACTTGATTACATGGATTTTGTACAAAGGTATTTAGTGGGGGTGGCCAATAGATGATATCTACATGGATTTCATGATGACTATGTGTTATATTACAAGGCACTAAGATATTATCATATATTGATACTACCCCAATAGATTGATATGATATTTTGGTCATAGACAAGGCATCCCCCAGGGTTAACACATATTTGCATGATTTATCAGAGAGAAAACATTATGGGTGCAATATATCATAGGTGTAGTCGCTACTACAGATTTTGGTAGCTTAGTTGTAGTGGCATGGGACTATCTCATAGTGATAGTAGATCTTTAGGTGACAACATATTATGATGGATGGTGCATATTATATGTTCCTCCTAGATTGATTCGGCCTACAGAACATGCCCCAAGACTAGTTGATCAGATTCTAGAGGTAGTGTAATGATTTGAGTGGAGATAATGTTTGAGAGAATTATTAGGCTCATGGCCATGATAAAGGAGTAGGTTATATGGAGATGGTGGAGGGGGAGATGGTTAGGGAGGTGATGTAGGAGGAGGTGATGGAGACAGACATGGAGGTAACAAAGGAGGAGGTGTTCTATCCTAGATAGGTATTACAAGTCCTAATACAAATAGTATAGGTTTTGGTACAACCTATAGGGGGATTAGGTAGGGGCTTCCACATCCTTGGGGATTTATTTAAGTCTAGAGATTGATATGTAATTTACAAGTAGAGGTCTTAGTTAGGATAGGGGAGATTGTGAATGTAGAGAGATAGGTAGTAGATTTGCAATTACAGAAGGTTGGTTCTGAGGATCAGATGGATACCTTATTAGCACATACAACTACACACCTAGTAAATATTACCACTTTGAGGTCCTAGGTGTTTTAATTGACCACCATTTATGCAAAAATAACCTAGTGAGATACCTAGATTACCACTTTAGAGGGGCAAGTGCCATAGTTATGGGTTACCTAGGATTAATTGACACAACTCCAGATGCAAATTGATTAAAGGGAGGTGGAGGCATAGATGAACAAGATGGAGATATATGTTACACATAAATTTTTAGGGGTGTAGGGACTATGTGAGATAGATGATTAGATAGCATGGGTTACCTGATAGGTATAATAGTGGAGGTCACTACATGAGTAGGTTATTTTAGTTGGCCATAGGGCACCATCCTACAGGGAGGTAAGCCAATCATAGGGTTCCACCTATTCTAGGCTATCTACTAGGTATGTTCAGTTGCCTCTAAGAGCACCATGATTTATACTATTTATAGATATCAAGAGTGGAATGTGACTAATTTATTGATGTATCATTGTATTTTGTCACATGGATGTCCATAATGCATATTATATATACCATTTTGATGAAGTCATAGACGTATTCAATTTATGATTATATATATGACTTATTTTTGGGTATATGATGGACTTATAGATGTATATGGATGATATGTTATGATTTTGAATTTATGGTTTATGGATTATAGATGATTATATGCTTAGTTTAGATGTGATTTTTCTTATATGGACTTAATTGATACTGTGATGTATCATGTTAGATATTTATGTAATTTTTTTTATATAGATGAGTATATGACTTACTATAGATGATACTTATGACATGAGATTGTGTATATGATGTGATTTGATGTATAACATGTGATGCTATGGATGCGATTTTTGATACATAATGTTTTGAGTGTTTATGGATGATTTTATGATTTGAGATTATGACATGTGATGTTATATGTATGTATATTAGATGTGATTTAATACGCGAAGCTAGAGATGTGATCAAAATGGTTTTAAATATTTATATGGATATACATGTTAGATGGATGAAATGTTATCATTACCCTTTGTAATGATTAAGTGGGATACATGTACATCAGGTTTCTATGGACTAATCTATGCTATATCATGGATGCATGATATGGTTTAATTATAATCATATGACTTAGATGATATTGATTATGATTATCTTTGTGACATGTTTTTGTTATCCAGATATTGATGATATTGATCCTTATGCACATGATATGAAGTTAGCTTGGTTATATGAGGATATGGAGGTGGTGGTATTAGTCTTAGATGATAAGATGGGGGTCATGTTAGTTAGATGATGGGATGTGTATATGTTTTAGGATGAAGGTTTAACTTTGGATATGACAACAATATATGATAAGGTACAAAAAATTAATAGGGGGATGTGGTGAAGTCTTGAGCTATATATGTCTTAGCAATCCTTTTTGATGTTGCACTAGGCAATATACACCATGACATTCATGTGGTCATGATGACATTGTGCCAAAGTGTGTAGAAAGACTTGACACACAAAAAATAAAAAATGGGTAAATGACATTCCACAAGATGCACCAATGGAATTTATATGGCCAAGGTATCCTCATGTCATTATGTTCATTTTCCCAAAGACATGATATGATAGTCAATTAAAACATATTGCACAAAAAGATAATTAAAGGACATTGTTTTAACTTTATAAGGATTATTAGATGTAAATCATAGGTTTTTAAATGGTTGAGTATAATAATAACTTGAAATAAATATAGGAAATAGTAAATTTGATAAGTTATTCCCAAAATAGTAAAGATGGTGAGAAATTGTACTTTTCAGGAGAAAAATAGGCATTTCAATAAATCAGGATGCTAAAACATGCTTGGAGATCAATCAAACATATTTTGTTTTGTGATTGTAGTTGAAAATGGGCTTCAAAAAATAACACCCTTATGAGGATAGTAACACCAATGGTTCCATTTTCTGATGTAGATGGAGAGAGTTAGCTAAATCGAATTGTAAGTTTATTCTCTAACACTATTCTCTAGTAGACTTTCTCAAGGATAAGGCTTGTAAGTTTTGATAATATACAAAGGATCCAAAAAAGATAGACCAAATTTATGCACCCATAATATTCTTATAGCTTTAGAGTAATTTTCAAGTTTCAATTCTCAAGAAAAGCCTACTAACTTCACTAGTCTTTTTTGTAATTAGGCCTAATTAGGTCTCCTCACTGACACAATCTTAAATTTCATACTATACGGTATAGTATAAACTCAAAACCAACATAATATTGTATAATCTATTAAAACATAATATATGATCATGTTTCATTAAATTCTTAGGGTGGAATCACAATATAAAGGAATTTGAATGCAAAACCCTAGTTTAGGGTTACTCAGACCTATAAGTGCCCAAGAACAAACAAAAGGGCCTATTTTGAATTTTAAGGGCTTTCAAACACTTATAATTATTGTAAAAGGTCTATATTTACTTAATTCAACTTACACAATTGATTTTTTAGCATGAAAAATCTTCAAAAGTTATAAACGTGAAGGTTTATAGAATTTTGAGAGTTACCTACGTGTGTGTTCATTTGAGTGATTTTTTTTTAGTATAATATTGATTTATAAGTGTATTTTGAGTACTTTAAAAAGGATCCAAACATTTAATTCTAACTTTATACTAATCTCTCTTTTCCAAACACTTGAATGGAACTCAAAAATATCTCTTTGTTCTCCCCTTTTTCTTGACTGTGTGAAAAATAGGGTTTTCTAAGCTTGTATTCTTAAACCTTAACTTATAGATTATAAGAAATAAAATATTATATTAAAGATAAAAAAGATTAAATATTGTTAACGTACCATGTAAATCTGATAATTAACAACTATTCTCTTAGTGGATTCTTGTATTCATTTGTATCACTTTTTATATAACAACCACACATAAAATTATGTAACACAGGCAGTCTTTTCTTGAAACCTTGATATTATTATTATTATTATTATTATTATTATTATTATTATTATTATTATTATTATTATTATTATTATTATTGTAGTTTTTACACCTCTTTACACATTTAATTATTCTCTTAAACTAAACATCCATCATAAAAATAACATGAATCAACTCAAAATACACATTCCATCTCTTTATTTAGATTGTATCAAAGCAAAGTCTTCAATATTGTCTAAACTATGTATTATAATCTAAAACATGAAAATTGACAACAAGAATACACAAAAATTGAAAGGAACAAAAATATCACATTATTAACATATAAAAAATCTAACAATAATCATAAATATCACCGATAAACTATGATCTTGATCATTGTATCAACATCACATGTGAACCCAAAATTATATGTAATATTTTTATTTTTCTATATATGACACTTTATTCATTTCTCCTTCTTGGATTTATCTCTCTTCCATATTATAAACACATCACATAAAATCCTTATAAATTATAAAACCATTTTTAATTCCTAAAACATCTATATCTAATTCTTAATAATCTCCAATGTATGCCAATTCTTAGTGACTAGCCTTCTTAGGCATTATACAAGGTTAGAACATGTACAACATAAAAAAAAAGGTGGAAAACAAGTAAAGACCATAATATAAATAAAATACCCCTAAAAAACCAAAATTCAAAATTAAAATAAAAAATAACATGAATTAGACCATATAAACTATGAAAGTAATTCAAATATTTGAATTGGTAGTTTTGGTGAGAAAGTACCAAAAGAGCTCAAATTCAAATTTTATGAAAAAATAATCCCTAAAAATGACTCCTTATTGACATATATGTCTACCAAGGCATTTAAAGACTAAAAATACTATAATAAAAATACAAAATTGATCTAACTAGATCCTACTAGGTGATGCCCCTGCATCAAACTACCATCCTTGAAAGCTTTCATGAGCTCTTGCTCATGAATCATTGTTGATCATCATACTAAAAATATTCATGTTATATCTTCTCCTTTTATTAAATAGTATTTATTTCTTTATGACTCAAACTTATTGATATATACCCTCTTAGATCCCATACTTGTTTAACAAATGTGGGGATGTTTTGTCTTCAAGTGTACAATCAATTGAGTGTTCTTTGGTACATTGATGTGAAGGTTTGGGATTTGAGAACTAAAATTTAGATGCTAAAAATTATTTCTTGAAAAATCTTACCAAATAAAATCTCCTTATCTCCCTTTTCTAATAGCTCTCTTGTGTTTGAGCTGACTTGAATACTATAATGTCATCTACTGTACTTATTTTTGTGTTTTCCATTCTTAACTCCCTTTTATCTTCTTTTGTCATTCTTGCAAATATATCAAAGTAATAAACCTATTCATTAGGAATTGGAATCCTTTTTCATCAATTATGAGGATTCTTTTTCCCTCATGTATATTTCCTTGTATTGGGATCATTATTTTATTCTCTTCTTCCATGTTTATTAGTTCTTTGATGAAGGTATTTCCTTTTATGGATTATTTTTCACATCCTATTTTCTCACTATTTTCATCCCCAACTCTAAAATTTTCATGTTTGTCCTTCCAGACAACTTATTTTCCATCCATAAATTGTTTACTTGGTACTTTATTACTATTATTACCTCCCATACCAATCTACTTCATCAAACTTACCTTCTCAATGAACTTTTCAAGATATGTCATATTTTGTTTATCAAAGACAACTTATCAGATAGTCTAATAAATAACTTATCCTTATGTTCATCTGGTAAAATCTAAAGTTTTGAAGATAAATTAGGTTCTTTATGAGCTATAAAAACTAATTTTTGATGATAAAATGGCATATTACTTACCTTATCCTTCTTATCCTACTGTAGGAACTCTTTATCACCTATAAGCAACACCTTAGAACTTCCTTTTGTTATTGTATCTTGTTATTTTAGTGGTATAAGTTCATGCTTATGTCCCTCTTTTTCATAGGTATAGGATTTTATTTCTCCATCATGAATAGATTTCATATCATACTATAAAGATATCCCTAAGATCACATGGCACACATCCATTAGTATTATGTCACATAGAACCTTGTCTTTGTATCCTCCAATCTAAAAATTTACCCAACATTGTTCATTTATGATAACTCACTACCCATTTTGAATACATAGTACCTTATAGGGGTTAGATTTGGAAACCTCTTCAAACCAAGATTTTATACCATCTCAACTGACACTATATTATTTGTACTACCTGAATCAATCACCATTTTATAGCACTTACCTTGATATTTTCATGTTTTGTTGAATAAGGTCTTTCTTTGGGTAAGCTTCTTCTCCTTGGGTGGTTTTATCAACACCCTCCTCATAAATAAATACTCACCAACTTATGGTTATTATATGTGAGATTGGGAACCCACACTCTCTTCTTTTACTTAGACTACTTGATTTCTACTTTCTGTTCAAGAGATGTTAGTTTGAGAGTCCTCTGAACACTCCCAAAATCTATGGCCTATAAATTTGTTACACTTGAAACATTTTCTAGTTTATCCATTGAATCCTCTTCCTATTTATGTGTATCTTAATATGAATTATGGTCTCCTTACTTTGAATACACCAACTGAATTGGATGAATGTTCTTGTCTTTGTGAGCTACTTTATCCTTCCTCATATACCTACAACTAAATTTTATCTGCATGTTATCCTCCACATCTAAAATGTTTATTTATGTCCCTTGAGTGCTATGTTTTCCTTCTATTTACCTTGTCTTCTTCCTTAAAACAATATTGATAACATTCTTTAAGTGTTCTAAGACTTACTAGGATGAGTTCATCTTGAAGATTATACCTTAACCCATTAAGATACCTTGTGATCTTCTCCACATCATCTTTTACATGCCTTGATCTAATTGTCAAATTATATAACTCCTCAGTATACTCCTTAGCACTCATTTATTTTTATTTCAAATTATGCAATTTCTTGAATAAGTTAGTATGATACTCACTAGGAAGAAATTTTTCCTTCAATTTAGCTACCATCATATCCCATGATTTGATTCTGGCTTTGCATTTCTTTCTCCTTCCATCCTATACATATTCCCACCAAAGGGTTGTATGTCCTTTTAATTTAGTGTAATCAAAATTTACCTTATTCTCATTTCATACATTCTCATAATCAAAATATTTATCTAACTCTATAATCCAATCAATGAGATCCTCTTCATCTAGGATGCTTGCATAAGTTGGAATTTATATTTTTGGTTTAGACCCTTGTCCCATGACTACTTTCAGTAGTCTATAAATTCCTTCTTCCTCATATTCTACTTCTTCTTCCTCCTCTGGTGATTGTGGTTATTATTCCCTATACTAACATCCCCTATTACAATTCATCTTCTTTGATTGGATTTTATGGCTATCAATATTGCATGAAAACTCACTCTCAAGTTTTTTTAACTCTTCCAAGATTGCATCTCCCATCTGGATACTTGTTCTTCCACTTCCTCTTGGGTTCCTCTTAGGTCATGTTCTGGATTATCAATCAAACTGATGAAAAAAAAATCAATTCATTATTACCTTAAAGAGTGTCACATTACTTCAATCCTCCTTCAATCATACAACCTACTCTAATACCATTATGATGTAGAGGGAGAGAGTTAGCTAAATCAAATTGCAAGTTTAATATTTAATGCTATTCTATAGTATCCCTACTTAAGGACAAAGCTTGTAGGTTGGGATAATATACATAGGATTAAAAAAAAAACCAAGAATAATTTTAAACGCCCATTATACTCTTACATCTTCGAAATAAGTTTCAAGTTCCAATTCTCAAGGAAAGCCTACTAACTTCACTAGTCCTTTCTACAATTAGGCCTAATTAGGTCTCCTCACTAACATAATCTTAAATTTCATATTGTACATTCTATTATCAAATAAAAATATACATATTATTTGAGATCATGTTAAAACCCAATAGATGACCAGTTTGTATTAAATTCTAATAGTGGAATCACAAGATAAAATAATTTGAATGCAAAACCCTAGTTTAGGGTTACTCAGACCTGTAAGTGCCCTAGAGAAAACAAAAGGGCCTATTTTGAATTTTAAGTGCTTCCAAACACTTATAATTATTGGATTATGTCTATATTGACTTAATTCAATTTCCAAAATTTATTTTTAAGCATGATTAATCATCAAAAGTCATAAAATTGAAGGTTTGCAAAATTTTGATAGTTACTTATAGGTTTGTGTCATTTGAGTGAATTTTTTAAGTAGAATCTAGATTTATAATTGTATTAAGATTACTCAAAAAAGTATCACAACATTTAATTGTGACTTTATACTAATATTTCATTGACAAACACTTGAATGTAACAAAAAAATATTTCCTTGTTCTCTTATTTTCTTGACTTTGTGTAAAATAGGGTTTTCAAAACTTGTATTCTTGAACCTTAATTATAAGAAAAAACATATTATATTCAAGAGAAAAATAATTAAATATTTTTAACATACCATGTAACTCTAATAACTAAAAAATATTCTCTTAGTGGATTCTTGTATTCATTTTTATCACTTCTCATATAAGAACTACACACATAATTCTACAACACAGATAGTCTTTTCTTGAAACATTGATATTTTTATTAATCTTCTTGGAGTTTTTACACCTCTTTACATATAAAATGAGACTCTTATACTAAACATACATCATTGAAAGCACATGAATCAAATCAAAATACACATTCCAACTCCTTGTTCAAACTGTATCAAAATAGAGCCTTTAATATTGTCTAAACTATGTATTATAATCTCAAACATGAAAATTGACAATGATAATACACAAAACTTGAAAGGAAAAATAATATCACATTATTCACATATCAAAAATCTAACAAGAATCATAAATATCACTGATAAACTATCATCTTGATCATTGCATCAACATCACATGTAAACCTAGAATTATATGCAAAATTTTTATTTTTATGTACATGGCACTTTATGTATACACATAATATTTTCAAACTTTATCAATTACTAATGTTTTCTCTCTTGCAAGAACCCATAATGACTAAATCTCTCTCTAAGTGCACACCTTAAAGGATACATCAATAAATGGGTGGGAAGACCATTGGTGATTTACAAGATTGTTTTCCCCTATACCACCACTTGAAATTAATAAAAACTTATCCTATACACTTGCCTAAGATTTGATACCTCCCTTACCCACTCCTAAAAGAAATTCACCACCTTACACATCACCCATCTAAATTAAAAACTCTTTTTGAATTTTAATGAACAATGTTGGCCTAGGCTAACCCTGTACTTAAATTATATTAGTATGTTATGGGTCGAGGTCAACCTTGGTCGACCCAAACTAGGACCTAACTTGTTTTTCTAGATTAACAATATAGAGTCAAATTCGGCTGACACTATCAAATAATCTTTAAGAAAGGTTTATGGTTAGTTTAAACTATATATACACATCATTTTTTCCATTTATTAGAGAGAAAATATGAATAACAACATTTATTGTGCATATGCTTATCGACCATTCTACTTGAGGATTATTACTTAGGGTTTCAATACTAAACCTAGAGATATAAATTTTGACTTATAGAGAAGTCTTTTGGATACATAGATAAGTTATGTATCTTAGAGCTGACTTATACTTGTTATGTCTACATACTACAATAACATCTTTCAAATAACCTAGGCCAAGGGAAAGATTGAGGCTCGACAGGTTTGTCTTCAATGATAAGTATTCATAACTTTGTTCCTCCTTTGTTAAAGTAGATAGATTTGCATTTGTTATATTATATGCTTCCCTCTCCACACATTAAGACTTATTATACATTGAATTATTTATATATATTATATGCATGTTTAATTTTATGTTTATTAACCCCATTTTGTGCCATAAGCTTTGGTGAGCACCAAGTTTAGACTTTAATTTACTTTGTAAATATAGAAAACATAGGACCTATCTAGGGTTATTGCTTGGTGTGGCTTGACTAGAGACTTTAGAACCATATCTAGTGATATTATTATGGTAAGGGACCCCTTGGTTAGGTTTAGAGGATTCATATTGGTCATGACCTCAATTATCTAAATGTACCAATAAATAGAAGTGTAAGTGTGATTTATCTTCTCTTAGTGAGGATTGATTTGTAGGTCAACTTCACTTTATATTGCATACACTTTAATCATTTCTCCTTCTTGGAGTTATCTTTCTCCCACATTCTACACAAATAAATAAAACTCCTTCAAACTTCTAAAACCATTTGTAACTCTTAATAACTTTATAATTGATTCTTGATCATATCCAATGTATGCTAATTCTTGGTGACTAGCCTTCTTAGGAATTATACAAGGTTAGAACATGTGAAACATAATAAAAAAGGTGGAAATAAATTAAAGACCACCCTACATCTAAAATACCCTTAAATAAACCAAAATCCAACATTATAACCCAATAAAAACATGAATTACACCATAAAAAACTATGAAAGCAATTCAAATATTTGAATTGGTAGTTTTGGTAAGAAAGTGATAAAAGAGATCAAATTCTAATTTTATGAAAAAATAAAACCTAAAAATGAATTCTTATTGACTTTTATGTCTATTAAGGCCTATAAAGACTCAAATAATATAATAACAAGCCAAAATTTATCTAACTAGATCCTACTAGGTGATGCCCCTACATCAGTATCTAATTATGGTGCTAATGTGCTTCTATAGAAGAGATACCTAAAACTTTCAAAGATGTTGTATGATAGTTTTAGAGACCTATAGGTGATTCTATGACTTTTAGAATTTTTTTAGTGTCACTATTTTGCATGGATCTCTTTCAAAACCCTAATGAACACCTACACACATGAAACAACTAGATCAAATACAAAATAAAGAGAAAAACTTAGGGTTGTGGGATATTATGATCATGTGAGATAGAACCCATGTTGTCATGGATGCTAACTACATTAAACCTAATGATATGGTTCTCAGATTGCATGTAGTTTTCCCTTAGGGAATGTGTATAATCAATGTGCATGATATGTTATAATGACTTTCACTTAGGCCTTTATTTGATCAAGAATGTAAGTCTATATGTGATAATTGAGTGATATATAATGTGTTGAGTTTTATTATGGACTGATTTTATGTAATTGTGTGTGAAGATAGTAAGTGATAGATGTAAAATACCTTGCAAGGCTCTTTATATATAAATAACTTTCATTTGAATGTAAGACCTTATTCACTAGCTAAAAAAACACAAAAGAGGGATAAAAACATAAGAGAAGACTAAATAGAAGGTTAAGACCCAAAACATATAATAAAATAACTATTGGACACTAGCTCCATTGGCTATACTATCTAAATAAGGGCACTAGTGTCCTAAGATCTCAAAATAGAGCAAAGACCAGGTAGAATCAGATGGGCCCCCTATGAATGGGAGGGGATGACTTAAGACCACTATGGGTGAAACAAATAGAGAAAATGAGACATAATAAAAACCAAAAGACCCATAATGACCATGCAAACAAGAGCTACATTCATCACTAAGACCTTCCTATGAAATAGCAAAAAAATACATAGTACTTGTGGTTGCTTGGATAAAATAAGGTGTATACATTTGCCCATCTTTCATTTTTTTAACATAATGAAATAAAATTACTAGATTAAAAGAAAAGGAAGAATACGTACCTATATTTACCTTTGTAGATGTGCTTTGGACCTAGCCCATTTCTTGGCTAAAGAACTGGATAGGAGCTAGAATGAATTATGTGAAGAGGAAATTCACAATGTGGGAGCCCACTATACGAAATGTGAATAACAAACTGAATTATGAGGAAGAAAACCCTATTTTTCCCCCACCCTAATATCTGGATAGAAGCTAAGAATATAGACTAAAAATGTGGAGAAACAAGGCTTTCTTGTCCCCATTCTTATATCTATAATGAATATGAGAATACAAACTACAAATATGGAGAAATAAGGCCTACTTTCCCCCACTCTGATATCTAGACTAGGTCTAAGAATGTAAACTCAAAATGTGGACAAATAGGGCCTACTTTCCCCCACTTTAATATCTAAGAATAAGTCTAATTATGTAATCTAAAATCAAAGGTAAAAAATAGTGCTCAACCTACATAATCTAAGTCTAATGAAAGGATATGGATCAACTACTATAGATGGTCATATGACCCAAATTAGTGGAAATATTGGTGACATAATGGTGACATCCTGGTGGTGATATGAGTGTAACCTAGCAATTTAAACATAGATAATGGTATAACTTTTTATTCCATCTATATAATTTGGTGGATCCCTACAGGATCAAGGACATGTGCCCTACATCATTCCCCTAAAGCTGATATCTGAGTAATGTAATTATGTATATGAACCCTTAATTGAAGAGATTAAATAACCCTAAAAATATGAATAAAACTACATAATCTTATATA